>JAJDON010000051.1:45000-60102 GCA_022036555.1 Microstegium vimineum
CATCAAGAAAGTGAGAAGTGACAATGGAAGTGAATTCAAGAATACAAGAGTGAAGAGCTAAGTGGATCGACTTGAATCAAACACAACTTTCGGCCAAGTTACACTCCTCAATCAAATGCCTTGTTGAGAGAAAGAATAGAACATTGATTGATATGGCAAGGTTCTATGCTTAGTGAGTACAATTGAGTCAATCCTTTTGGACCGAAGCAATCAACACCACTCCTACTCTAGCAACCGGTTGTATTTCTTCCATTGATGGAAAAGGACACCATATGAGCTATTGAATGGAAGAAAGCCAACATTGCAACTTTAGAGTGTTTGGATTGCAAATGCCTATATCTGAAGAAAGGCACAAACTTGGAAAGATTGACAAGAAGTGCGATGAAAGGGTTCTTACTCTTGGTTACACAACCACAAGCAAAGCCTATAGAGAGTGGAATTCGGCTAGTTGGGATACTTAGGAGGTTCATAAAGTTGAATTGATGAAACCAAATTGGATCTCAAGTTGAAAAAGAGATCTAGACGAATGTGAGTGGACTCAATTTGTCAAAGGCTTATGAAGAACATGGATATGGGTGATGATTAGGCCAAGACAAGTTGATTGACATTGAAGATGACAAAGATCAAGTCTTCAACTCACCTACTGTGCAACTAGTAGTTTCTCAAGGTGTAAAGATCAACAAGTGGCTAGTTTCATCTTAACCAAGCTCAAACTATCAAGTTTCTATCCTTCAACCACCCAACATTGCAAGAATCACCCCATTGATCAAATAGTTGGTGATATTTAAAAGTGGTGTGCAAACAAGATCATGATTGACATCCATTTGTGAAACACTATTCATTGAATCATCCATAAAGACAACCAAGATTGAAGAAGCATTACAGATGTTGATTGGGTCAATGCAATGCATGAAGAGATCAAACAATTTCCACAAGAAATCAAGTTTGGGACTAGTTGAAAGACCCCAAGAATTACAATGTGATGTGGCATAAGATGGGAATTTAGAAACAAAGCAAGACCAAGATGGTATAGTTGTGAGAAACAAAGAAGATTGGTAGCTCAAGGTTACAACACACGTTTGAAGGGCTTGACTTTGAAACCTATGCACCCGATGCAAGATTAAGAGTCAATAAGAATCCTATTGGCCTATGCATGGTGCACACACACAAGCTAAACCCAATGGATGTGAAGAGTGCTTCTTGGGGAATTTGATATATCAATGAGATGTAGTATATGTGAGCAACCTCCCAGTTTTAAAGATGACAAGAAGCCCAACCATGAGTACAAGTTGAGGAAGGCTTTTAATGGCTTGAAGCAAGCACCTAGAGCTTGGTATGAAAGATTGAGGGATTTCACTTCTCTCCAAAGGGTTTCATTATCGGAAAGGTTGATACTACTCACTTCACCAAGAGCTTGGCAAGGATCACTCTTTGTGCTCCAAATCTATGTGGATGACATCATATTCGGTTCAACCAATCAAAAATTTTGTGAAGAGTTTGGCAAGATGAATGGCAAATTAGTTTGAAATGTCAATGAAGGGTAACTTAGCTTACTTCCTTGGTCTTCAAATCAAGCAATTGAAGAATGGCACCTTGTGAGTCAAGGCAAGTAACATCAAGATATGATGAAGAAGTTGACTTAGAAGATTCTGAAAGGACATTAGCACTCCTATGGGCACTAATGGGACACTTGTAGTGATGCTATGTGGCAACATGGTGGATCAAAAAGTTGTAATTCGGTCTAGGATTGGAAGCTACCTATGTGACCGCTTCAGGCCGGAAGTCATGTTTAGTGTATGCATGTGTGCAAGATTCCAAGTCCTCACCAAAGAGAGTCCACTTGAAGGTTACAAAGAGAATATTGAGGTACTTGAAGCATACACAAAGGTTGGATTGTGTATCCCAAGGGGTCTAACTTTGAATTGATTGGATATTCGAACTCCGACTATGCGGATGCAAGGTTGATAAGAAAGAGAGCACTTCGGGCATATGTCAATTGCTAGGCATGTCAACTGTAATCTGTCATCAAGAAGCAAAATAGTGTTGCACTCTACTACCGCCGAAGCCGAATAATAAGTGTGGGTAGTCTTTGTTGTGCCCAAATTGCTTTGGATGAAGGAAACTTTGAATGACTACGGGATCCATTTCAAGCAAGTGTCGTTGCAATGAGACAATGAAAGTGCAGTGTGAAGCTAACCACAATCCGTCCAAACCATGATCAAAGAACCAATCAACATTGACATAAACACCACTTCGTAAGGGATCTCAACATAAGGTGATATCACAATTACAAGTGTGACACGATGATCAACATGCCGATATATTCACCAAACCACTTGATGAGAAGAGGTTTTGCAACTAAGAAATGAGTTGACATTCTTGATTATTTCAAACATGTGTTGATGCCACCCATAAATGACAGCCTCCCTTCGAGCAAAGCAAAGTGTAAAGTTGATTGACATTCATTCATCCATGCTATTGAGGACTTGTTCGTGCATCTAGACAGCAAGTCATAGGCTCTTCATGAAAAGCAAAAGATTTTTTGTGATGCTTATATGTACCACTATTGCTTCTATGCTGTATGATCTAGTGGTAGCATATGACATGTTGTAGCTTGCAAATCCTATTGTTTTGGTCAGAATATGAACTTCAAATGTTTAGCTCAACATGGGCAAGATAACCATTCTATGATTGTGAACACGCTTTGTCCATGGTTTAAACGAGTTAAATACTGGGGCAAGTAGTCTAGATTGAACCACACAAAGCTTCTCTCGCAATAATCCAACTCTTTGAGCACATCTTTTATGAAATAGATGACAAAGGGGGTGAGAAAATGGGGAGAATAAGTAGTCACAAAGAAAAATCTGAAAATTTGAAAAATGTAAAGCACACAAGTAGGGGAGCAAGGCTATGAATAAAAGTTGTTGCATATCCTTGCGCATTCATAAGTGATGCTTGCATAGTACTTATTTGTCAGACATGCTGTGTGGTGATTGCTAGAAACTTAAATGTCCTTGATTAGGTTTTAGACCTAATTCTCCGGTGAGCTTAAGCTTTCCAAGTGGTATTTCAAGTTTGCCTCAAGTGTTTCTAGCAATCAGGGTGCTAAGGATGGTAATATATAAGCACTCGATTGGTATCAACGCTTCAAGTCCATCACTTATACCTTAGCATCATTTGGTAGCATTCCACTCTCCACCATTCCATTTCATGCATATGTGATCAAAATGAACCAAACTCATATTCAACATATGTAGGGATCCAATACTACCAAAGAGTACAATTTTCATTATATACATTCTTTTGTGAAAGGTGTCACAATTACCTAAAAAGGGGGATATTGAAAGCCCAAGTTTGGTTTGTTAATTAAGACACATAGGGACCTAACCCTATTGTTTAAGTGAATGATCACGATAGGGTGAACAAATTGACAAGTGAGCTAGATGAAGGATCAGATAGATCAAAGTGCTCCATACTAAGGAAAAGAAGAAAGAGAAAAACAAAAAATGGCCTCAAGGCACAGGTATATCATTGGGCCATTTTTGGTTAGTGATCAAGACACTATAGAGAGTGTGATCACATTTAGATAGATAACTGTACTATCAAGAAGGAAAACTCCGTTTCGTTTATTGGTTATCATGTGCCCACTACGTTTTGCATTGCATACATATAAAATGAACCTAAGTGACTACTTAAAAATTTGATGAAACAATCAAAGATAATTCAATGAAAAGACTAACACAGGGAACAAATATTTGGAAGACATAGTGTTTGGCACTTGAAGACTTGGGAAGAAGAAGCAATCTGTTTGGACAATGAAAAAGGGGTCCAGACGCAAGTCCCGGACGCTGGGTAGCTGAGTCCGAACAAACGCAGATCGTCCGGTAGCATACCCCAACCCGGCGGCAGCACACCAGGACCTCGAGACGCAGATGAAGGTCCGGACATAGGGACTCCGTCGCGAGTCCGAGCTTTGGAAGCTCTCTTGATGCTCTCTGCGTAAGCGACAGACGCTGATTTATGGTTCGACGCGCGTCCACAAATGCGCTCTTTGGATGCTCTCTTGAGTTGGATCCCGACGCAGAAGAAAGCGAGTCCAGACGCTACTATTGTCTGCGCCGAGGCAATACGTCCGACACCATAAAGGGCGCCAACAGGATGGATCAAGGGAGGAGGGTCCGACCGCATGAGCTTTAAGTCCGGACCCCCCATGCAATGTGCCGTCCGGAGGCACGCAACAGGGGCACAAAGGGGCAAAACGCTATTTTTATGGAGGGCTATATACGTGTTTTTTTGGTCGGCTCAAGCACAACTCTTGCACCTCCCATTCATTCTCAATCATTGTGCTTGCTTGAGATAGCCCACAACTCATCTCCTTTGCTTTGCTTGCTATTTCATGAGAGTTTAGTGAACCAAGTGCCTTAGATCTTTGCATTTGCATCTTAGTGGCACTTGGTCATCGTCAATCGCCGTAGGATATTCTTGTTATTCTTTGTGTTTGACAACACCTAGACGGCTTGGCGAGATTTGTGAAGAACTTCGGCACGTGTTGTGATGTTCTGCCGGCTTCATCGATTGTGAGAGGGCTTGTACCCACCTCCGGCGGAGCGCCAAAGGTAACTCTAGTGGATTGCTCCGGTGTCATTGAGTTACTCTCATTTGGGTGGATTCTGTGGCGCCGGTAGTGGGCTAGGCTTGTGATTCCTAGTGAGCACTGAATCACCACTTGAGTAGTCGACACAACGGGGACTAGCTGTGGCAACCAGGGAACCTCGGAGAAAAATCATTGTGTTTCATCTGTGTCTCCCGCTACTCTTGATGATCATATTTGTGATTGGTGTTTCACATTGTATATTCTCTTCACAAGGCATTGTATAACAATCACCCTCGTCCTACCCATTTAATCCTATCTGATAGCATGCGTCAATTTTAAGATGGGACCTCATCTAGTCCAACATGTTTGTCGTCAAGCACATATATATAACTAAGAAGTTCATGTCTTAGTTTTTTACAGGGCTTGGGCCTAGTTGTTATGGATTTGTATAAACTTATATCTCATCATATACCAAAAGTAAGCACTGATATGGATTGGGGTAGTCACTTATCAGTTTAGTAAATCTGCAGGCTACTTTAATGTTTTTGTTAGTCCAACTCTGAATATTTTCAACTTACCGTCAATGACACTATGCTAGTTCCTGACTTTGATCTAGACATGAATATCACCTATTATGCCTAAGGCTTTCAGACAACCAATCATAGCACCTACCTCTTTTCTATTTAGCTTCTAACCCTACTAATATACACAATTTTTCTTGCTCCTTAGACGAAACCTCCAAAATGTGATTATAGAGGAGGCGGGATGCACGCGTGGCGGAGAATGATGCAATGTATGCAGCGCTCGACTGAAAAACATTACCTGCTCAATTTAAATGTCTTTACCAACAACGTGCAAGATGACAATGGAAAAACCTCAGCAAACAAGAAAACCCTTAGTGAAGAATTTCGGATACATCGGAGTATCTCTAGTTTCATAGCAGTGTCTGATGCAGAGTGGAACGCACTGACTGCAACGTGGAAAATCCAATAGAACATGGTACATGTATCTTAATCTTCTTTTTATTCAGTTTCCAATGGATCTTCTCATTTTTAACCTATAGATCTCATCTCACTGTCATTCTCCTTTTAGGAAACAAGTGAAAAGAACAAGACTAATCGTAGTAAAGTCAAGTATCATCAGACACCGACTTCTTGCAGTTTTGTGGCACACATGCATGCATAAGTAAGTAACTGGATTCTCTACATAGTCTGGACTTGTATCATACGGCTGACAAACTTTGTTGTAATGAATCTCTATGAAACAAAAGCCTGAGAGGAACAATGCTGAGCCCAACACACTCAAGATGAAGAACTTGATGTGGTGGAGCCTTCAAGACTTGCCAGACTAGCACCGAAACATGGTCTAAGTGAAACCAGCAAGAGAAGCACTGGTAAGGTACCAAATTGATATCAAGTAGGGTTTGATCTGACCTGATACCAGGTCATTCAAATGTGTAGCAATTGTAGCACCAACATGTGGTCCCAGATTTTGTGTGAGAGATATTAGTTAGGTTCACATTGCTCCAGAATATGGAAAATTCCTCCCTGACTGCATTTAAAATTTAAATGGACAACAGATACAATGGTTCGGGTTCCTCTCATGTACCTCTCAATGCTTTAAGTATAGGGTTAAGTCTAAATGAAATGCCCTTTAAATAGACCAATGAATAGTCCATGTGTAAGTTCGAAACTATGCTGCTGCTTGCATTTAGATAGTCACATACATAATTTTAAGGTTGGAATGTAGTTGGGTATAGAGTTGGTTGATTACCTCTTTTCAAATGGAACCATAGTTTCATCAGATGTCTTAGAGGGGGAGTTGGGGCGATACAGCTAGTAGGCGTATAATTGGATAACAATTAGACAAGTCGTCGCATTTAAGGGCTATTTGAATGTTGGAAGCTGAAAAAAAATGTGTGGTTAGAAGTTAGAACCATTGACATACAGGTAGGAGTCATCTTAGGATTCTATTTTGTTAATATGGGTGGGAACTGAAACTTGTACGTTCAACATCTTCATTTCTGAAGAAAGTCAACTCATACTTTATCAAAGAGGAGAAGGTGTCAAAAGAATAATCTAGCAAAAGTTCAAATAAGATATATAATATAAAAACAAACTTGTTTTCATGCTTTAGAATTGTTGATGCTCAGGTACAAAATCTATTTGTTGCCTTAGTCATCAGGTACTGATGTGGTACCTTTGCTAGCAACATTTTCATTTGGTTCATTGTGATATGAAACAAAACTAAAAATGGCAGCAGAATCTAATTTTTACCTTTTTTTAAAAACAATGCTGCAAGTCCTGTCAGTTTTAAGCCCTGAAAGTATGATGTCTTTGGGTGTTATGTCGCCAAGTTCTGTACAGTTTTGCCTGAAATACTATATATAAAACAACACTTTCCATTTGGTATCCACCTGGATTTCTTCACATATGCTACTAGTCTGAAACTCACAATCCAATTTCCTTCATCTCTTTATTGGTCGAGTCAGCATGTCACAATGCAAGTCTTTAGTGTTTGAGAGCAAGTCTGATATGTGTGGGACAGATCGAATATTGCAAATTTGAAATAGTTTGCAGTTGACTGAATTGTGATAACTAATGTTGAGTCCAATAGAACTAAGCACTGATATGGCCGGGGGTAGTCACTTATCAGTTTAGTAATGGCTACTTATTGTTTTTAGTTATCCTACTCTGAATATTTTTCACTTATAGTCAATGACACCTATGCTAGTTCTGAATTTGTCTAACCAAGAATATCAATCTCTTATCCCGTAGCTTTTCAGCAGCCACTAATAGCACCTACCTCTTTTTCTAGATTATCTTCTAATTGAACTCCATGAAAAAATAAAAAGTTTAACATCAGTTCTTACCAAAATCATGAAATATCTGTACAGCAGATTGTACAGTACTGATGCTTCACTTAGATAACCAGTGATAAACTCTCTGTTTTCATTTGCACTACCTTAAAGGGGAAGACACAATTCTTACTGTTTATATATTTAAAAAAACATCTTGTGAGATATTGCACCTCCTTAATTCAATAATAGAATTAATGATAGCTCATTGTTGTTTTTAGGTCCCACATGGAAGCTTGAGGGTAGCACCTGTTTGCTTAAGGTGAGATAGGAGCATCCAGTGTGCAGAGTGTGTCACAAGCGCCTCCAAGAATAGCTTAAAACACTTTCCTGAAGAAATGTTTGGCATGAAACCAGTGGCATCCTCCAACTCAGCAGCTTCCAAAAGAAAGCAAGCTTCGGAACATCTAGCGACTGAAGCTAAGCTGCTGTACAAGGTGAAATCGAGAGCCAAGAAGAGAAGTGAAGAAGCTGACGAAAAGCTGGAGATGACACAAAGTGAGATGGAGGAGATGAAGAAGCTGGCAGAGAAACCAAAAGGCAACGGAGAAGAACAAAGCGCTGATCAAGCTACCTATCCCTCAACAACGTTTCTTCGACATTGAATTGTTGCCGCTGATCTATGCGTAGCAAGGGGTCTGTTTTGCCTGCTGGTGGTGCTTGGCAAGGTCAGTGTTGTGGGGCTGATTTTGTTTTAGGCCTAAAACCTATGTTGCTGGTGCAGACAACTTTATTATATTATTAGTTGTGATGTTAAATGTGAACTGAGATCAAACTAGAACCAGAAATGTGATGTCAAGTTAGTTATATATAACTGAGTGTAGTATGTTTGAGATCAGTTTTTATTTTTTTTTTATTATTTTTTTTATGTTTGACTGGAATGCAGGATCTGTTAAGTTATGGAAGCAGTTGGTCATTTTAATATTATTTGCATTTTGTAAAAATATTAGCATGTGGCACATGTTATGAAAATTCTGGTTCTGTGATATTATTGCAATGTGATCATGACAAAATTTCTGGTTTCCGTGACATTATTGTCATTTTTAATCTGTGATGAAAATTCTTGGTTCTGTGACGAAAATGTAAACCCTCACAGCAAGCCGATGTGACCTAATCACTGCGTGCCACGTGGCTAATACCCTACTAAAATGCAGGGATATAGTAACACCAATTTATGTACTATAGTTTAAAAAAAGTGTTACTAGCTCTCTTTCTAACACATTTTTATTTGATTCCAATTGTCTATGTTAATAAAAGATTGTTTATTGTAACATATTTACCTATCTACAAGATCATTTGTCTAGTGTTACATATTTTTTATTGTAACACTTTTTTATATATAGTAACACTTTACATTATGTTAAAAAACCCAAAAAATAATTAAAAAAATTTGCTAAACTAGGACTTGATCTCACAACCTCAATATATAACACTAAGTCTCTCTCCCATTAGACCACAAAATTGCTTAAACTATGATTATGCATTACGTGATATTTTTTTAAATATTAGTATGTTTGATCTTATATTGAATATTTTGGCTACTAAATGAACTCAAATGAAAAAACTGTTAACACAAATCTTTAATCTTGTCCAGAAACTATAACTTTGGTATAGAATATTTCTCCATCTGAGATAGTTTAAAATTTTTTAAATTTGAATATAGAAAAGTGATTATAAACAAATATTTAAGACCCTAAATAACTTCAATAAAAAACTTATCAACAACGAACGAACATGTAACTAGATCAGCCACTATAATTTTTATATTAATATGAATTTTAAATTTATAAACTTAGAATACATATTTAAGACTCCAAATGACTTAAAATAAAAAATAACTACAAAATTGTAGACTGCGCTGAGAATTATAAACTGCATATAAAACATGTCAATATATAAGGTTATTTGTAGTTTTAAATTTAAATTTGTAATAGAGAACTTATAATACTATTTGAGATTGACTCGTAAAATTTTTTTTAGTAGTGCTAAACGCCTTAAGAGACTTAGGTGCGAAGAAGGTCTAGATGTATATTTTTTTCTGTAAAAACATGGAAATTTTAATATTTATTGTGTTACTTATAGGGCTAATTTGTAACATAACTTTGTTTGTTCCATTTTTGTGTTGTGCATAGTATATTTGTAACTTTTTCTTATAACATTAATTTTGTGTTTTCTATAATTGTTGTCAGTAACATATTTTTATAAAAAAAGTGTTTTGTGTTATAACTAAAAATTTGTAACACATATTTTATGTTACTATATAATTTCACTGGAACACATCGATCAACATGTTAAATAAAGTGTTACAGTTTTCCTTATTTTGTAGTAGTGATAGATTTTTACTCCCGGTTGGTAACACCAAACCCAGACTAAATATTTGTACCTTTAGTCCTGGTGGGTGGTAATACCCCAAATGGGACTAAAGGTAGATCCTTTAGTCCGTACCTTTAGTCGGTTGATGTTACGAACCGGGACTAAGGTCCTTTTAGTCCTGGTTGGTTTTATGAACTGGGATTAAAGGTTTCTCGATGGGTGGGTTTAAAAAGGAAAAAGTTCATCTATTGATAGATGTGCTGGTAGGTGGGGTGGTTAGCTCGCGCAAAAGCCGTTCGTGAAAAGTTTCTCGGGTTGTAAATTGTTGTTATTCTATTGTTTGTATATACATAGCGTTTTTAACCGTGCGCAGCAAAAACTATGTATTTTAAATAGGACGAATAATTAGCAATGCAGAACGGATGGAGTAATAAGTTGGCTCCAAAATTGGAGTA
This sequence comes from Microstegium vimineum, assembly GCA_022036555.1. Taxonomy (NCBI): domain Eukaryota; kingdom Viridiplantae; phylum Streptophyta; class Magnoliopsida; order Poales; family Poaceae; genus Microstegium; species Microstegium vimineum. Next base: position 55,220 of record JAJDON010000051.1, read on the forward strand.
AAAATTGGCTAAAGTGGGTAAGGTAGAAAGAAAGCAACTGCAATTTTGAGAACAAAAATCCATCAACACTAGGGGAATCTAAGCAGGTCGAAAGTTACCAATCTCGAATTTGAGTTCTCAATTTTTTTTGAACTTTGCAAATGAACTTAGATGATAAAGGATCTGAACAATCTGTAGTAATCGACGAGATCTAAAACTTTTCATTTTAAACTTTTTCATTTGGATTTATTTAAGGTCTTAAATATTCATTACAATATTTGTGAATTTTGTGAAACGGTTTAAAAGCATTTTCATTTTTTGGCCCCCTTGCAAATAAACAGTTTCTAGAACCGGCTAATTTTGGCCCGTCTCTAGAAACCAGCCTTATCAGAATCAGTGGATTTTGGTCGTCTTGAAAAAACTATCTTTAAAGCGGTTGGATGGCGTCTCTAGAGGGATACAATAGAGGCGGATAATAAAGAAGCTGCCTCTACATTTTAACTCTAAATTCTTTTTATTAATAATCATGTTTTTACTTCGAAAAAGACCCTAGCTTAGCATTAAAGCCAATGCTTTTCGAGAGGGCCGCATACTGAAAACCACGTGACACAGGATACTTTGATGTGATGTCGTGTTGCGTATAATTGAAATCCATATCATGCCAAAACCTTTCCTATAAATCCATGCTCATAGCAAGTGTGTTTCTTACCGAGTCATAAGAAACATCTTCCTTCTTTGTTCGAGTTACAAATTACCGTCATGCTCGACCAGTGGAGCACACCTTTCGTCGTGTGCCTTCTCCTCTCCTCGGCTCTAGCCTTGTAGCCACCAATGGTCTCAGATGAAATTTTCCTACTCAGGGTTTGGAGGTGCTAATCTCTCCTGGACGGAGTTTCTGCTGTAAGACCAGATGGCTTCTTCAACTGACAAACAGCACCGATGTCAAAGGTTATGCATTCTACCCGACTCCTCTGCACTTTCGCAAGTCACCCAATAGCATGGTGCAGTCCTTCTCCGTCTCCTTGGTGTTTGGTATCCAATCTGACTTCACCGATGTAAGCGTCGATGGAATGAGTTTCTTTGTTGCTCCAGCAAGAACTTTTCGGAGTGCCTTTGCAAAATCTTCCTAGGCCTCTTAATGACCAGACCGATTTGGGGGCACTAGCAACCACATCTTTGCTGTTGAATTAGACACTTTCCAAAACAGTGAGCTCAAAGACATCGACAATAACCATTTGGCTTTTTACATCAACAGGGCTAGTCTCAATAGAAAACCAATCTGCCCGGGTTCTATGATGATCAGATGGTAAATTCCCTAAATATGACACTGAGTAGTGGTGAGCCAATGCAATTATGGATCGACTACGATTCAGAGACCATGCAAATCAAGGCAACCTTTGCCCCCTTTAAGTAACAAGTAGACCCTGAAACCCCTGCTTGTTTCAACCTTAACCTCTCTAGTGTGCTAATGGAACCCTCATACATTGGTTTCTCAGGTGCCCCTGGACCACTCAATACAACTATACTATGTTTCTGGCTGGAGCTTGGTATGAACAGTCCTGCTCCTGCAATCAACATCACCAATTTGCCAAAGCTCCCTCAAGGGCCCTCACAAGGCTCGGTCTATAGTGTTGGAGATCATCCCTTTCCCAATGCCACTGGGTTTTTTGTCCTAACAGTAGGTACAGCCAAGTTTTTTCTCTTAAGAAGGAGATTAAGGTATGCTGAGCTGCGGGAAGATTGGGAGGCAGAATTTGGACCACATAGGTTCTCATACAGAGATTTGTATCAAGCTACTGATGGATTCAAGAACAAGAATCTCCTGGGCATCGGAGGATTTGGCAGAGTATACAAAGGTGTTCTGCCAAAGTCAAAATTCGATGTGGCTGTGAAGAAGGTGTCGCATGAGTCAAGACAAGGAATGAAGGAGTTCATCACTGAGGTTGTTACTATTGGTCGCCTTCGGCACCGCAATCTCGTGCAGCTCCTTGGCTACTGTCGGCGTAAAGATGAACTCTTCTTGTATATGACTACATGGAAAATGGTAGCCTCGACACATATCTGTATCTCAGGATGGAAAGCCTGTGCTAGATTGGACCCAAGTTTTGTATCATTAAAGGAATTGCTAGTGCTTATTTTATCTACATGAGAAGTGGGACAAGTTGTCATCCACAGAGATATTAAGGCAAGCAATGTGCTTCTTGATAATGAAATGAATGGAAGACTGGGTGATTTCGGCTTAGCAAGGTTATATGATCATGGTACTGATCTACAGACCACGCATGTGGTTGGAACCATGGGCTACCTTGCCCCCGAGCTGTTACGTACCGGAAGTCATCTCCTCTTACTGATGTGTATGCCTTTGGTGCATTCCTTCTTGAGGTAACTTGTGGGCAAAGACCAATCAAGCATGCTACTGAAGATGAGCATTTTTTTGCTAGTCGAGTGGGTACTTGAGCACTGGCACAGTGGTTCGCTCATGCAAACAGTGGATAGAAAACTCCAAGGAGGTAGCTACAACAAGGATGAGGTCAACTTGGTACTGAAACTGGCTCTCTTGTGTTTGCATCCGTTATCTACGGCAAGGCCTAGATGAGACAAGTGAGGGGAGTATCTGATGGTGAGATGGCACTACCGACTAGCAGCAACACGTTTAAGCACCAACTTGCTATCCATGATGCAACACAATGGATTCACTCCATCACTCCTCTCCTATCCTGATCTGAGACCAGTGTTTGGCACATTCTCTGGTTTGTCAGGGGGAAAGATGAAGATGATTCTGTTCCATATGTGTATGTACACCTATGATACTTATATAGTCAAAATATACTATCATTTAGTGTAATTATTCGAGAACGAACACGCACCACGGAATTACTCTGCTACCCTCATATATGATCATTGTTGGATCGCTTTTTGTTGTGTTATATTAGTCAAATTTTGTTGTGTAAAAATTTTTTCCAGTAGTTATGGTCAAGTAACAATGTGGTATGAAAGTATATGCTTCCTCTTTCTAAAGGATGAAGCCGAATATCTTTCATTAACCTAAAAAATATAATAAAATGATATAAATGGGGAAATAATCTTTGTGCTTAACTTTTCTGAGTGGACAGTGGAGAAACATATAAGATCGTGAGGATTGCAAACAAATATTAGAGTATATAGTCCTATTAAAACATTCAAGATGAGAGGGAGGGGTGAATTAGGTCTATATATAGAAAACCAAACAGAGCTCATTTTAGTCCACATTAGAAAACAGTAAACTAAGTTAGCAACATATACCATTATATTTTCTAATGTTGTACTTTACACACAAAGGAGTTTTGCAAAATACAGCTAAACCTATTAGAAGTTTCTACTAACCTGGGAAAGGTAAATGTCACAAAAAAAACAAATACAAAGTAGAATACTAAAATTTAGTAAGTAAAAGATCAAGTAAGGAAAGGCATATTTTAATATATATATATATATATATATATAAATATATATATATAATCATAAATAGTATAGGTTTCGAGTAGCAGTCATGTTTAGGCTATCGGTAGCGTGGAGTAACCTATCGTTGTTCACATAGATGAATAATATACTATGCAGTAAAATGATGGGAAATAAAATGGGACCCGGGAGGGGTGGGTTGGGCTACTAGGTGGTATGACAAGTTGAGTGCTGCGGCTAACGAAGCTTAATTGGGTTGCACTGTTTCCTGTCCGTGCAATTGAGGATCAATTGAGGACCATCCATTGTTGTGGATGGTAGTCAGATCACGACTTTTTTATCATAATCACACACTTGCTTATGGGAGCAGGAAGACTTGTCACTTTTTTGTCATGGGTTCCGACTCTTTTGACCGACTATTAGTGGTGGTTTTTGGGTGGAGGCTAAGCACCACACTGAGTATGGAACTCAAGTGTGGGGGCTGGAACCCCAGTTTGGAGATATTATTTATGATATAAATTGAAGATATTATGACAAACCTAAACGACATAAACTCTAACATCTCTTTTAGTGAGTGTCCCGTAACATCACAAGAGGGTGTGACGGAGGTAAAGAGTTGGCAGCAAGTTTCAGGGGCTCCTTACACTGTATCATGTTAGTGGAAAAATGGAAAGTACTCTATCCCATACGGTTTTGACTAGAAGTGTCCCCGAACAGGCGATTCAGTCTCTGCTGTATAGGAGTTTTGGGGGAAAGGGGAATTAACTCTCCCTTTGTTTGTTTTTGTCCCTGTCCCTCCCATGGGGTTTAGGTGCCCCTCAGGGTGAGGTGGCGACACCTTCGAGGGCTAGCGGGGGGTTTGGGGGAATCGGAGGTTTGTCCCTCACGGCGTTGGGCAACCCTCGATGGGTCGGACGAATTGGAGTGTGCCCTCGTGTGGTGTTTTCCCACACTCGGAGGGGCAGGCGAATGGAGATTGCTCCCGATAACGTGGTGAATCGGAATATGTCTCTTAGGGGTCGACTTAATGGGCCCCTTTGGGCCCCTTTTACCCGTTGGGCTCTGTCTGATTGTTATGACTTAGGAGGGCTTGGTACCTGGTACTTTGGGCCCAGACAACAAGTACTCTTGGGAGGGTATAATTCTGGCGGTTCTGCCACATGTTCTTTGTGATCGAGCAACAAACCCTCAGTGCGATCAAGAGGCACTATCGGTATTTTAGGGAACCAACAATGGTTTGCTCAAATGAAAACTGTCGGCTCTTTTTCCGAACCGGTAGTGAAGTGAACCCCCCAATCATTGCCGGTTTAGTTGTGTCGTTTAAAATCCGACAACAAGGGGAGTTTTGATCTGACACTGTGAACATCTGGGGACTGGGACTGGGGATGGGGGTAGTGTTATATGGATGCACTGCCATCTACAAAACTATTTAATAAATTTTTAAGTGCCATAAGTTTCTTACAGTGCTA
>JAJDON010000052.1:0-60050 GCA_022036555.1 Microstegium vimineum
ATATAGATTAGGTATAGAATAGATATAGATTTGCTCCTTCTAAAGGAAAACTTTACCAAATACAGGTTCCGACAACCAAGAAGCTAATTTGTTGAAATCATTGACATTTTCTGATCTTCTTCGGAGATATTAGGAGGAAAAAAACATAAACAATGTCTACTCGAGTCAGTGCAGAATTCACCATTCCTTCTTTGTTTCAAAAATAGAACACATACAAAAGCGACGCAAAATTGATTATTCTGAACCACATATACACAGTAAAAATTTGGATGATAAATGTGGACATCTTTTAAGGCCATGTCTGTTTGATCGTTTTGGTGGCTGATAACCCGGCTAATTTCGTTTTTGACTGTAGTGAAAAACACTGTTTTGGTGGATGATAAGTCGACTGTTGTATAGTTAAAAGTGCATTCAAATTAAATACAGTCTAAATGTATTTAATTTAAACACTTACTTTGGTTATCGTAACTGTCAAAATTTGAATGCATTTTGATTTTATTATATTTAATGGAATTATTCATGAGCACGCACAAGCTGGTACAACGGGAAAAGTGAATTTCTTTGATGCAACATATACTGTTACAGTGGCACTAGACAAGAATGAAAATTCTCGATGCATTCTATAATTGAGGGTAAAATTATCATTTCAGGGGGAAAAAAGTTTATGACAAGTTTATAATTGAGTATTTTTCAACCCCGATATTCATAGGTAACTTTGATCTTTTACCGATCAAAAAAAAAAAACTTTGATCTTTTATAATGGCACCCAGTTAAAAGACTCTATCCAATTTCCGTCCTCTTCCCTTTTCAATCTCGCAGACACGACACTGCTTCCCCAGAAATATTCCCACGGAAACAGCAAAACCCTCGCCCGCGGCTATGGTCGCCTCCGCCTCCCCGCCGCGCCGCGGCCACAGCCATCGCGATGACGTCTCCCCGCGCCGCCGGAAGCGCCGGGCGTCCTCGTCCCCACCCCGCTCGCCATGCCCCGGCGTCAACGCGGACCGCCGTCGCAGATCTAGGGCTTCGCCGCCGGATTCCGACCGCCGCGGCCGCCGCCGCGACGCCAAGCCCTCTGAAAAGAAGGAGAATGGCCACGCCAAGCCCGGAAGGGATGAGGACGTCGACAACCGCCCTCCCCGGCGCGACAGGGTTTCAGATGGGGAGGAAGGTGGTGAACGCCGGAGGATGCGCGATAGGGTTGCCGACAATGAGAAGGAGGAAGGCCGTGGGCGCAGGCGGGCTAGGGATGCGGATGATGAGCCGGACGAACGCCTTGCCAAGCGAGACCGGGAGAGGGACAGCCGCCGCCACCGCCGCCAGAGCCCTAGCTCGGAGTCAGGGTCCTCACCCGACGACCGTCGCCATCGACACCGGCGCCGAGACGACGGCTCGAGGCGGCGGGATGATCGCAGGCGAAGGGAGCACGACGGAGACGAACGCCGGAGAAGCCCTGTGAAGAGGGAGCCGACACCTCCACTGCCCCCGCCACCGCCGCTGCTTCCAGAGATGATCCCTGGGCGCACGGGTGGGATCTACATCCCGCCTTTCCGCATGGCGCAGATGATGCGTGATGTGGAGGACAAGTCGAGCCCTGAGTATCAGCGCCTCACCTGGGATGCTCTCAAGAAGAGCATCAATGGGCTGGTGAATAAGGTGAATGCAACCAATATCAAGAATATAGTGCCGGAGCTCTTCGCAGAGAACCTTGTTCGTGGTCGGGGGCTCTTCTGTCAGTCTTGCATCAAATCACAGATGGCCTCACCTGGGTTCACCGATGTATTTGCTGCACTAGTTGCAGTTGTGAATACCAAGTTCCCTGAGATTGGGCGGTTGCTTCTTGTTCGTGTTGTGCTCCAGCTCAAGAGGGCATATAAGCGAAATGACAAGGTGAGCTTGTATTCATTTTCCTTAGCTCAGAGGTATTAATACTTTGTTACCTTTTAGTTTAAGAATGACTCATTTAGAATTTACAAATGCTGGGATCTAGTTGCATTCCAAGGTGATTTCATAGAACTAATTTAGCTTAATGTATTGTTGCTTACCTAATCCTGATCAAGATCTTTGCAATTGTTTTAACAAACTCATTTACAAAATGGGTTATCCTATATATTAGTCTGGAGAACAAAATTGTCTACTTAAGTCCGCAGCTGAAGCAGAACTATTGGTTCATACCAATATGTATCTCCTGCGTTTTTGAGAAAAAAAAATGTATGCTGTTCTGTAATTACAAAGGGTTGTTAGGCTCATGAAATTGTTTGCACACATTGCTTTCCATTTGTATTTTAAAACGCATGAACTGGATCGGTGCAGGTTTGGAAAGTTACGTAGGGTATACCTTCTACATGGATTCTGGATTCAAATCAAATAAACAAACTAACAAAAGTTGCTGTTTATATCTGGGGCCTGTATACACTGACGTCTGCTGTTTATGTACATAGGGTGAATTATTCCTTACATTTAGGATGCTAAATATTTGAGTATGAAGAATTACATAGGCGCTTAATTGTTAGTTTCTGCATATTTTTTTTACTAAAGTTCTGCTTTATTTGCAGCCTCAATTGCTTGCAGCAACCAAATTCATTGCGCACTTGGTAAATCAGGTGGTGGCACATGAGCTTGTGGCGCTGGAGCTTCTTACTGTACTCCTGGAAAATCCAACTGATGATAGTGTTGAGGTACATAGCTTGGACCTTATGTGCTTTTTGACCTTTTTATTTTGTTATTACCAACTGCTCATTTCTCGAATATGTGCATATGTTTGTCAATGATAGGTTGCGGTGGGGTTTATCAAAGAGTGTGGGGCAATGCTACAGGACTTGTCTCCTCAAGGGCTTCATGGTAAGCTATTTCTGACAGTGCTCTGAGTATGGCTTGCTAAGGCCCCCTTTGGTTGGGCTTTTCAACCTGCTTTTGCTTTTGCAAAAGCCAAAAGCCAACCAAAGGGTTCAAAAGCCAGATGTGCTTTCTCCCAAAAGCAGCTTTTCCCGTAGTACAAATTCGAAAGCACCTCTCCCCCTGCTTTCAGTGGCTTTTGGGTCAACAAATTACCCACCTGCCACTGGTTATGTTAGGTACCGGTTCGTTTTATATTTCTTCTCGTCGCCGATCTATTTTTTCCTCCTGGCCGATTCGCTTCTCGGCGAGCACCTCCCGTCCGTTGAAGCTCCGGCGAGCTCTCTCACACGGCGGCGCTCCACGAGCCCCTCCTGCTCTGCACCGGCCGGCGAGCCCGACCACAACCCTGCGCCCCGGCGGTCGGGAGCTCCTCCCCTGCGCAGCGCCCCGCGAGCCCCGTCCCGCACGGACGGGGAGCTCCCTCCGCGCAGGCGGCCGGTGAGCCCCGCGCACCCCCTGACCCACCCCGCGGCGGCTGGCAAGGCCCGGTCGGCGAGACCCGCGCGCCCTCCGCCCTGCCCTGCGGCGGCTGGCGAGCCCCTGCTCGCGCGCCCGCGATGTCCGAGGAGACCCGTCCCGCGCGCCCCGACGCGACCTTCCTCCCCGGCGGGCCTTCTTTTAGCGCCGGTGAGGCTCCTTCCCAGCGCGGTGCGGGTGAGCCCTCTCTGGCCATCCCCTGCCGGCGATCCTCTTACCCCTGCACGCACTGGAGGAAGAAGTGAGAAGAGGCTGACAGGCCGGGCCCGCTCGTCATTGAGAGTGACGTTTCAAAAGCTACAACCAGTGAACCTAAGGGGCTTTTAACTTTTTCATAGCTACTTTTCCAAAGCTGCTTTTTTGAAAGCCACAGCTCACAGCTGCTTTTTCGAAAGCCACAACCCAACCAAACAGGGCCTAAACTTGTTAACTTTTGGTGATGCAGAATGGTTTTATCCACACACATTTTATACCATCGACATTCATTTATGGATCTTCAAATTGTTTTGAGTATCTAATATAGTATGGTCTTGTGGTTAATTCTGAAATACTTCGATACCATGATGGTGGTTAGGTCAATCATGTGATTATCTGGCTTTTGGTAGAACATAGAAATGTTGTTTTAACTTTGTACAAGATGCATAATTGTGGACCAATGGTGAACCACTAGATGTTCAGCCTTAGTTTTTGATGCTCTGGAGTAGAAAATTTGTAATGCGTAAGTACAATTATATAATTTAGGCTGCTGTATGAATTGGAAGTTAATCTGGTAACATTATCCTCTGTGCTAGTTGCCTAATTAAGTAAAATGGAAAATTTACTTGTGTACATAAGTTAGCTATGCGACATGATGGTTGCTTTTAAACATACAAACTACTGTTAGCACTGTAAGTACACGGTCAAAATGTTTCTGAATCATTCTATACATCTTACCAATGTTCGACACGGCACTATTCCACGCTCGCCTAGGCGCTTATGCGCTAGGCGATGGGGGTACTGCTTTGCCTAGGGGTGTAGGCGGGTACCTAGGCAGCTGCCCAACTGTTGCCGGTGAAAGGGGCCAGATCCGCCAAGGCAGGGAAGCATGGGGGTGGTGCGGAGGTCAGGCGACGATGGGGGAGCTACGTGATGCAGCGGCGACCATTGGGGGAAGAGGCGGTGTCAGGCAGTGGTGGCGAGCAGATCTGCAAAGGCAGGGACGCGTGGGGTGGCGCGGATGTCGGGCGTAGGTGGGGGAGAAGGTAATGTCGGTGGGGGCGGCGACGACCGATGGAGTTGGGCTGGAGTTAGGCGATGGCTGCAGAGGCACAGGTGAGCAAGCAGAGTTTGGGAGGGAGAGAGATGGGAACAGAGAGGCTGGGGGTGGGAGGGGAGGGGATAAGATGTAGTGGAGTCCTGGAGGGTTACGACTGTGGGAGACTTGGGCCATTAAATGGGCCTCCTCCTCTTTCTCCCCATTCTATGACCATTGGTCTCCTATTTTTTCTTTTCTTCTAAGTATTTATGCATGTATTAGCCACCACCTAGAAAACGCCTACGCTCGCCTGGGCCCGCTTAGGCTCTGGGTGGTGGGTCACTGCCTAGAGAGCGCCTAGCACCTTGTTGAACATTGCATCTTGCTTGTGTAATACTTATCCGGTCCAGTTTATAAGGCAGAGTCAAACATGACAGGGTGTTAGGAGAGTCAAGGGCCTATTGGGCCTTAGCCCATTAGGGTTAATTAGTCGCTTGCTTAGGGGCCAAGTAAATCCTCTCTATATAATGAGAGGAGATGTATCAATCTAAATCAAGCAAGAATTAAGAAGGAAATTCCTTCCCTCTTGCCCGTCCGTGGGCGAACGCCCCGCGGCCGGATTCCCGGTGCCTGTAACCCTAGCCGCCCCCTCTCTGTCTCTCATAACAGCCGCCGTGAACAGTGATCGCGGTACTGTAGCATCGCTATTCATAACATCTGGTATCAGAGACTCTGGTTCGATGTTGACCTGGCTGCCCACCTCCACCGCGCCGCTGCCATCCATGGCTGGATCCTACGTCGCCATGCCCATCCCCATGCCGTTCGGCGCACATCCCCGGGCTGCGCCGCCCCTGTCCTCGGCAGCGCCGTCGGCCCTGTTCTCCGCAGCGCCACCGGTGGTAGCGCCGCCGGTGTTCACCACCGCCACGGCCACCGTGGCGCCCCTGCCGAGCCACCCATTCACCGATGGGATCTTCTATAGGGGTACGGGCGTCCAGCAGATTCGGATGTCGGCTGCGGTGCGGCTGCAGGCTGCTGCACGCGGCCTCCTTGCGCGACGGCGGGTGAGGTGGTTGTGCGATCTGCAGCTGATTGAGCCCCGCACCCCGCGCAGTTCCTCCAAGTTGTGTGACGCCTTGCGAAGTCGGACACCACGACGGCGCCGCAGCCGATGCTTGAGTGACAGACTGCGGCGGTGGTGCGGCTGCAGGCGGCGGCACGTGGCCTTCTTGCGCACTGGCGGGTGAGGCGACTGCGCGATGTCGTCCGTTGCATCGGGGATCTTCGGCATGCTGTTTCCCCCACGGGCGGCGGGCATGCTGTTGTTTCCGCGGACGGCGAACTCGACGGCGAACTCCATCTCTGCGGCAGCGGTGGTAGGGGAGGCGCTCCCTTCCTTGTCACCAGTGAGGATGCTTTGCCTAGCGCCGCCGTTTTTCGTCGCCGGCCGCCACGAGGGCGTCTCCGCTGGTCCTTGTTGCGACCAATTTTCGGTGGCCATCCGTCCAATTCAGGTTCAAAATAATAAACTAAGCCGAGATGTAAAAGGCTTATTTTTAGGTGTTAGGTTTGTGTTACGTCGAGTTGTTAGGTCGCAGCTCGAGGACGGGCTGCATGTCCAGGGGGTGTAGTGTTAGGAGAGTCAAGGGCCTATTGGGCCTTAGCCCATTAGGGTTAATTAGTCGCTTGCTTAGGGGCCAAGTAAATCCTCTATATAATGAGAGGAGATGTATCAATCTAAATCAAACAAGAATTAAGAAGGAAATTCCTTCCCTCTTGCCCCTCCGTGGGCGAACGCCCCGCGGCCGGATTCCCGGTGCCCCTAACCCTAGCCGCCCCCTCTCTGTCTCTCATAACAGCCGCCATGAACAGTGATCACGGTACTGTAGCATCGCTGTTCATAACACAGGGTCTCCCAAATTACAATTTGACCATTCATTTATTGTATTTTATTTTTTATGGTTATAAAGTTACGATCATTGGCAGTATATTTGATTATAAATCCAACCATATCAAGTTTGTATTACAATAGTTAAAAGTTATTGGCCAAATTATTGGTCGAAGATTGCTAAGTTTGAATCTTGATATGCACGTGTGCCTTATAAGCTGGACCGTAGGGAGTATTTCTTAGTTATTTTAGAGTGTACAGCCAACTATATAAGTTTTGGCTAATAATTTCTACATTAAAACTGGATGGGACATACAAAAGATGATATCGTGGACTTGTTGGGGTTGTACTTGAAGATTATTATTTTTTCTTTATGTTTGTCACTCATTATAAGACGGATTAATGTATACTTTTCTGTTCTCTTTTGAATATTGTGTCCAAAAAGAATTATTTTTTATTCGAGGGTGAATGCTATTTTTGGTATTAAATGTGATTATTTATTTATAAATGTTGAAACACTTATTCAGCCTTAATTTGACCATTGTGGATAAGTCTTTATTGTGACCCCATTCTGTTAGTTTTTCCCTCTCCTATTTCTTGTTCTATTCACAAAATATTTACCTGTTAGTCAATTGGTGCAGCTATTTTTGAAAGATTTCGAGGCATTCTTCATGAAGGAGAAATAGATAAGAGAGTGCAGTTTCTCATCGAAGGCCTTTTTGCAATTCGAAAGGCTAAATTCCAGGTAAAGTTATACTTGTGATCATGGTTTTTGAGGTGTTGTGGTGTCCTGTTGCACTGGGGATCGGCTCGTGACGCGTAACTAAAACCTTGTGGTGTCTTGTGGCACTTCGGGTATGCCTCAATGCCTAGGCGATGCCTCAAAAACCATGCTCCTGATTTAGTAAAGGCTCAGAAGTCTGGTATTTTTTCCGCTGTATGTTCATTGAATGTTCTGACAGATGATTTTTTTCCATTTATGTAGGGGTTTCCAGCCATCCGTCCAGAGTTGGATCTAGTGGAGCAGGAGGACCAGTTTACACATGAGATATCCCTTGAAGATGACCTAGACCCTGAGACCAATCTAAGTAAGGTTTTGTTGTTGCACTGATATTCCTCTATGCTACATTGATAATATGAACTTTCTGAGTGAAGAGATCCAGTTTTGTGTAATGTAATGTTGACCTCTCTTTAATTGCAGATGTTTTCCGGGCAAACCCCAATTTTATTGAAGATGAGAAGGCATATGAGAATCTAAAGAGAAGCATCCTGGGAGCGGAGTCTTCTGAAGATGAAGAAGGATCAGATGCTGCTTCTGATGATGAAGACGAGGAAGAATCTGATGAAGAGGATGAGGAACAAATGGAAATAAGGGATAGAACAGAGACGAATCTTGTGAATCTTAGAAGAACAATATATTTGACTATCATGTCCAGTGTTGATTTTGAAGAAGCTGGACACAAGCTTATGAAAATTAAGCTTGAGCCTGGTCAAGAGGTAAGCATCAGAAGCGTTTCTTGATTTCATGTGAATCTGATTTCTTATATTGATTTTGATATCTAATATTGATTTATGTTTGTTTGTTGAGGTGTTTCTTGATTGCTTGTCTGTCTTTGTCTTCCTTTTCCTTTTTGATAGCCACAATTTAGAAACTTGCATTCTGTATTTGCTTCTAGTACCCCTATTCTTTTTTACACTGATTTAAACTTCTGTAAATGTTTTAAGTTTTGTCGATTATCTTTTTTATTGGACTAATTTATCTTAACAGAATTTTCCCATAGCTATGTTTGAGCAAAGCTTGCTTTAGGTTAGACCTAATGCTTCAATATTCACCATTTTACAGAGGTTAGATATGTTGTTTGAAACATGACCGCATGTTTGGTCACCACCCAGGTACAGCCTCAATGGCTGATTCAAGGGATGACATCTTACCCGCGGGTTTCGTACTGATGGGTGTGGGCACAAGCATGAAAATTTATCCGCGGGTACATGAGGGTTGGGTACCCGTGAAAATGCAGGTAGGGTGTGGGCAACAAATTTTATTCGTGGGTACTCAATGGGTACACGCAATTTGAGAATATATACGAATATATGTCATCTATGCCAGACATATATCATGTCAACTAGCTCATTTAGCATGTAATTGTAGTGTATGCATAGCATGTTGAACTATAAATAATTAAAGATTATATATTTTTTAGGATGGCTAAATAAAGTGATTGTATCAGATATTAACTTGTTACTTCATTTCTTGTTTGAGTTCTTGTTATTTGTATGAGCATGAATGATCGAATTATGAATCTATGATGTCTTGTGGGAGCTACTTTATATTGTCCTAATGAACTCCATGCAAGTGAGATTGACACATTTGTTTAAGTCATAGACATATTTGTTTGTCGTTTATATGTTATTATTTAATATCACTGTGATTTTATTATTTGATCTCTCTTGAATATACCCTGACGTGTATCTGATACCCGGCGGGCACAGTTGCGTGTATGAAATCTCCCGCGGGTATGCTCGCAGACGGGTAAAAGTTAAGAGTTGTAGGTATAATCGTGGGCGGGTAAATGCCACCTGACCTGCTGCCATCCCTATTCAATGGTAATTAGAAAGATAACTATTCATTACATACAAAGTGCTCTTGAATGGTTGAGCATGATAGAGGAATTCTGGTGCGATTGCCTCCGTGACCTACGCTGAATTTGTTGCTGTATATGTGTCAAAGATGCTAACAGGAGTACCAAGTTATCATTGGGTGGTTAATCCTTCCATTAGGCCTCTTTTGGAAACTCAAATCCCCCTAGATTCCCTGTCTTTTCCCATGGTGGGAAATCCATTGGGATATTATTTGAATACCAATTTAGTTAATTATGGAGGGGTTTCCATCCCTGAGTTTTCTTCCTCTTGCTTCCAAATTAGCCCTTAGAATATATGTATGTAACAAAAAATTGCATTGTTACAACACCTTCATGGACTCTTTTTTATCATTGGTTTAGCTGAGCTAGTTTTGGCGATTGTCAGATATGTGTATGTCTATGGGGTTATTTGTATATAGCTTACTTGTAACTCAAGTCATTATTGACTATATATATCAAAGCCACCTAGACAATATATAGTCAATAATGACTTGAGTTACAAGTAAGCTATATGCAAATAACCCCCTAGACATACACATATCTAACAGCGATTTCACAAGATACTGTTTTCTGATAAATTGGTCTGCAGTGATAGCTTCTGAGCATTTCATTACATGCTATGCACTGTGTAACCTCAAGAGATTAGATTGATTGTAGTAACTTATCTGGCCAGATGAGCAGAAAACTAGTTTTGAAAATTCTGAGGATACATGTACTGAGAAATGTATTCATGACTTGATATTACTCGTAAGTTGATGCTAATATTTTTTAACAAATGCTAATATTGTGTGCAACAGTGCAGTGCGTAACCTACATTAAGACTATCTTTCTGGTTCTGATCTGGTTTTTGTCACAAAATGTTTGAACTAACTATTACCTTCAAGAAAAAACTCAAATGAAGCAAAATGTCCATTGTTTTCGTTAGTCACTAAGCGTGAAACAGAAAATATACACAAACAAATAATGCTTGAGGTTAAATAACTTTAGTTATAAATGTAATTAATCATTTGTTGGGTTTAGTGTCTTTTCATATGGAGGTATCGAATATGGTTTGAATTGTAATTCCTTTTGGGGGTATTTTTTAATGCTTTTAATTGCTCTGTATTTGTTGTTGTCTTGATGCAAAATCTGCAACCTTTACTTTTTTAGGAGAAATCTGCAATGCCTTGATACGGAATCTGCAATCTTTACTTTTTTTAGGAGAAATCTGCAAGCATTGTTCCCTGACGAAAATTGTTTGTTTTATGGCAGATGGAGCTGTGCATTATGCTTCTTGAGTGTTGCAGTCAGGAGAGAACATACCTTCGTTATTATGGGCTGCTAGGACAGCGATTTTGCATGATCAATAAAGTGTACCAAGAGAACTTTGAAAAATGCTTTGTGCAACAATATTCCATGATTCATCGTCTTGAAACAAACAAGCTGAGGAATGTTGCCAAGTTCTTTGCACATTTGTTGGGGACTGATGCTCTCCCTTGGCATGTTTTGGCTTACATCAGGTTGACAGAGGAAGATACGACATCATCTTCTCGAATTTTTATAAAAATTCTATTCCAAGTATGTTTGCAAAGATTCTGCTTTCAAGCCATAGCTATTTACAATCAGTCGTATTTGATTAGAATACTGATATGCCTTTTCCTGATGCAGGAATTGTCGGAGCACCTGGGCATACGCCTACTCAATGAGAGGCTGAATGATCCTAATATGCAAGGTTCCTTCGAGTCTATCTTCCCGAAGGATCATCCAAAGAATACAAGGTTTTCGATCAATTTCTTCACGTCCATTGGTCTTGGTGGTATAACGGAAAGCCTGAGGGAGTACTTGAAGAACATGCCGCGCTTAATAATGCAGCAGCAGAAGCCGGAATCCTCGGAGTCAGAATCAAGTGGATCTGAATCTGGTTTGGAAAGCTCTAGCGCAGGGTCTAGTTCTGAATCTGAGTCGGAATCAAGCTCTGATGAGAGTGACAGGAGGCGAAGTAAGAAGAGGAGGAAGAGGACTTGAGAGCACTTCCAACTGTGCTTATTGGACTCATGTATTTGGTTTTTCAACTGTGCTTATTGGAATCATGTATTTTGTTTTGTTCAAATGTGCTGCTTCAGTATACATGTGCAGTATGCGATCTAGCTCTTGATGTGTTCAGTTGTAATCAGATTCAGAAAGCTGTAACATGTAAGATACTATCCGAACTTGTACGGCGCAGGTTGGTAGTCCAGCAACAATGGGCTAGGGGAAATCTTAGGTTTTTTTTCTCAACAATTTTCAATACAGAACAAGTTTTGTACCGTTGTAACATCGTACTGCTAGTAAGACATCACTGCTTTGCATGCATCAACCAGTATAACATAAAATCTTAAGCTGATAGGGAGAGAGGCAATTCACTTGTATTCTAATACTTTTCTACCCGTGGAGGCTCTCTTAAGCCTCAGACGTGGACTAGAAGTGAGCAATAGTTATTTTTAATTATGCTAATTAAGATTTAAACTTGAGAGATTCTGATCCTATATTGAGTTGTATGTACCGTCCAATACAACCTAAAAGCTTAAGTTGATGGAAGAGGTAGATAATTCATTTATATTCCAACACTTCTATTTTATATTGGTGCTATTTATTTCGTTGAAATTTGATTTACACTGAACTAATTTGTTATCAGATAAAAATACTATTTGCTCGGAACTAACCTTAAATTTCAGAATGGGTCAATAGGACTAGAATCATTTGACTCGTACCATGGTTGACTCACTTATCTTATTAACGGTCTTTTTCTTTAATTTTTTTGGTGTTTTGTACTCGTTCAGAACTAACCTAAGACTGTTCGTGCTTGGAAGTAAGCGAGGAATATCATTTTTTAGAAGTTAAAATTGATGAAATTAAAAGCATGGTTCACTTGTATACTTATTTAATTTCATGCATAGCTAATAATTTTAATATATTATTATGATATTTTTTGAATTTTGTATCTTATATTTTTTAAAAATGGTGGTAGTATTTATGATTTACAATTGTAGACAAATATCTAGATTGATCCATACTATGGAATGGGTCATAGAGGCCATAGCACATAGGTGAAATGTGTCGATCCATGATCCTAAAATTGGTTTGGGGGCCATGGGGGTCCAAGGTTAGGCTATCCCATTCCCATCTTGATTAGGCATTTATTAAGTACATAAGTAAATGTCCATGTGTTGCAACGGAAATACGCATGTTGTACCATTACAAAAAACAATATTTTGAACAAGATCTTAATTTGCAATATTCTATTTGTAGGCAAATTGTCATTATCACATGGATATCAACGAAGCAATCACAATTAAAACAAAATCATATACTTATTCTCTCCGTCCTTGAATAAATCAATTTAGAATCTGTGTCAGTCAAATTTTTTTTAACTTTAACTAATTTTATAAAAAAACATCTATTATATAAAAGAAGCATTTTGTAAAAATATATTCCATGATAAATCTAATGATACTAATTTGATACAATAAATTTAATATTTTATTAAATTCGGTTAAAATTTAAAAAGTTTGACTTAAATACAAATCTATTCTTTTAGGGACAAAGGGAGTATTTTGAAAGCTGAAAGGATCTGGATTTTCTAAAGCAATTGTAAAACCTAACAATGCCAATCACCTCCTAGTGCCTACCGCAATGTGTATCCTAACTAGAAAGCAATAGCAAGCCAATGAAATGAAAGACAACCTAAGCAATTCTAGCAGGAATTGAAAGAACACAACGGAAAGATAATGCAAAATATAAAGAGCTAAGGATAGAGAATTGGTGACATGCGATGTTTTCCCGAGGTATCGAGGTGTCGACACACCCCCTAGTCCTCGTTGGAGCACCTCGCTAGTCTGGAGCTCTGGTCCGACGCACTGGTCCGGAGCCAGGGAGCTTACTGAGTGAAAACTTCATCTGACTCGAAGCATCGGACTAGCCTTCGGACTCCACCGTCGGACTAGTTCGGAGCTCACTCTCTGACTCACTTCCTCTGAGAGGGACCATCGGACCATTCGCCTATGGTCCGACGCCTTCCAGACAGGTGGTCCGGAGCTCTTTCAACAGAACTGGCGCCTAAGGCAGGACCGTCGGACCACTCTCCTTGGTCCGACGCCTCCTTGGCAAACTGGTCCGGAGCTCACATCTTCCCCTTCTTCACCTCTTTTCACAAAGTCTTTTGAAGGGGTTTTGC
Organism: Microstegium vimineum; assembly: GCA_022036555.1. NCBI lineage: Eukaryota > Viridiplantae > Streptophyta > Magnoliopsida > Poales > Poaceae > Microstegium > Microstegium vimineum. Next base: position 13,329 of record JAJDON010000052.1, read on the forward strand.
TCCTACCATCTCAAGGGCTATTAGCAGGGTCTCTAGGACTAGTTGTGACAAATGTGCATACACCAACATTCCCAAACTCTCCTAGGTCAAGCTACTAACCTCATACCTCCCTTTATAGTACGGTCAAAGGAAAAACAAAGTCCTAATCTATACTTAGTGCCCTTCTCAACCTTGTGGCACTAAGAGCTAGCCTAGTCTTCAACTTGTACCACCATCCTTTCAATCCGAAACGATTTCCATCTTGGGGGCATGAATATCCATTAATCCCATTCATCTAGCATCACTAATGACCTAACTTAAATGACTTTGCCTCTGCAAAACACACATTAGTCATAGTGACCTAGCATTGTCGTTAATCGCCTAAACTCAAGGGACTATGATTCTTCAATCTCCCCCTTTTAGGTGATTGATGACAATACAAGCTCGAGTAAAGAATATGAGTGAATTTTGATTTAGAGAAACATGATTTGACATGAGATAGGCATGGGTTAGTGATAAGAAAGACATATACATGCCTAAACCATTCAAGCCATGACAAGCACAAAAGATATGAATTGAGAATAATACTTGATTTCAAAGGATATGCTATAGCCAAAAGATCAGAGATTAGCACGGAAGCAATATAGCATAACCAAGAGACATGATATATATATAGAGAGAGTTCACACACATGTCACATAACCATCAAGTCTCAAACATCACACAGATATATCACAATGCATAAAGACGGTAAACGTGATGCATGATGCGATAGAGTATAATACACATCAAAAGAACGAATCCTACTAGCTCCCCCTGAAGCTAGCCCATCTACTCGACTCCTCTCCTCCTTTGGCGTCGAAACACCAAAACTAAGCGTCTGGAGGCGGAGTGGAAGGAGCCACGGCACGGTCAAGTATGCGGAAATCATCAAGACCATCATCAGAGTCCTCCCCCTGAGTCTCGGAAGCTAGAGGCGAAGCGGTCTGGGGGACTAGAGCTGACGTGTCGGCTAACTCTGCTGCTGAAGCGTCTGGAGCTGTAGCTGGGGCAGGAGTAGGAGTAGGATCTGCCACTGTCTCTGTAGGTGCCTCTGGAGCTGCGGAGTCCGGTTGTGCCTCGAGCACTAACTCAACTGGAGTCGCAAGGACCAGTGGCTGCTCATGCTGAACATGAGTGGAGGTGACTCCTGTGGCATCTGTCATGATAGCCCTGGGAGGAGTAGATACTGGAGGTACCCGACTGTTGTGAGTGGCCTCAGACGAAGCTACTGAGGAGCGGTGCTGACCCATTGTCGGTGTAACAAGCTCCGCCTGAAGCTCTGCGGCTACCTGCGCACCAGTGGGGGAAGGTTGACCCGTGATATCGCTGAACGACACTGAAAGGTCTCTAGCAGTCAAGCCCAAGGTAGTAGTCATCGGTGTGAAACCGGTAGTGAGGAGTGAGAACTCCTAGGATGGCCCAAGAGTGTCCAATCACTGTGTCACCTGTGTCGCTGGAGACTGGAACGGGGTGGTCAATCCGGCACCTGGAAGTCCACTGGACTGTATGGCGGGGGTGGGAGTGACAGACGGTCCGACTGACACTGAAGGGGCCACCGACTGGCCAACTGACTCCTGTGAGCCCACAACGGGGCCAAGAGCTGGTAGAGGGGCCACTGAAGGGCCAGCTGACTGTGACTAGCTCATCATCTAAATCTGTGGAGCGTTGGGGAACTCAATCGGTGGTGCACCGGTCCACCTCATCATATGGGCCATGAAGGCCATGTTCTGCTGCTGGATCTGCTGAGTCTGAAGCTGAAGGCGCTGAGACTCAAGCTGCATGACCAACATCTGCTGCTAAACCTCAAGATGGCGCTACTGAACCTGAAACTGCAGCTCCTCGTGTCGCTCCTGTGACTGTCTCTGAAGCTCATCCTGTCTCTGCTGGACCTGGGTGACAGCAGTCACAAGGGAGCCCTGCTGCTCCTGAATTCGATCTAGGATCTTCAGCATCATAGTCTCTGAAGCAGACCCAAAGCCACCAGCCTCAGTGTCGTGAGCCCGTGGGGGCATATCTGGAATAGGGTGGAAGTTTGCATCTAAGCTATCAGAGGAGGTGTCCACTGTTGTGTCCTCAGCCCCCTGAGTCTCCAAGTCATGGAGCTCCTGCTGCTCAACACCTCTAATCTCATTGTCTTGTGCATCAACACCAGCCATATCAGCAGGTGCTGTCCTGAGTCTGACCTGTCAAAGGACACGATCGCCAAACCGACTATCGATAGAAGATAATATCTTGTAGTTTGGAAAGGATATCGTGTCTAGTCAAGCAAAGCGCAAACTCTAGGGTGGGATCCCTCGAGCCTCAGAGCTAGGATAGAACAAATCCAATGAGCATAGGGCATCTGACGATGAGCCCTCAGACCATCTGCAACAACGTCCTCAATCTTTGACACAATGAAGTCTGCCATATCAAAGCGTATCTAAGAGACTAGAGCTCAAAGCAAGAACTGCTGCATGTTGGTTAACCCCTCCTTGTAGCCGGTGCAAGGCAACAAGGTCCATCGTAGAACATCATTCAGACGGTGAATAGCATGACAGAGCTCGATCGGTGTACGACGTGAACCCTCTGTGAAGGGTGGCCTGAAGAGCGGTGCCACTAACTCGACTGACGGAGTACGCCCACCGCGAGCTCGGCGGGGCAAACACAGACTAGGATAAACATCCATATGAAGACAGTAGTCTGAGGCAGTTAGGTGAAGTGCCTCTCTGATCTGTGTCAAGTAGAGCCTGTAGCGCTCTCCTCTGAAGGTGTACTAAATGTAGCGGTGACATGGCTCAATCCATATTGAAGCGTAAAACTCCCGAACCCATCGCTCTACGTAGTTCCCGAAATGACCAAGGAGGTCGGCAAGTCCCGGAAGGTACGTGAGGTAGAGACGAATCTCCTCTCCTGCTAACTCCACAATGCTCTCCAAGGAGCAAACCCTGTGTGGTTATATCTGAATCTGTGCAAGCTAGGATGCCCTGTAGAAGTCTTCCATGAGAGGTGTGTGCCATCCTGGGGAAGCTCTGGGGTCCCGCTGATCTGGACACCACTTCTCAAGCTCTATGAATCAGAGCTTCTTGACTTGCTTCGCAGTAAGATCTCTCAGATCAAGGTGAACTGAGGCTGAAGCTGCAGTAGGAGCTGCCGAGGTACTCTGTGGTGACTGAGGTTCCTGAGAGCGAGTGACACGCCCCCAGGGAAGATGTGCCAAACGACGTACCAAGAGCCTCAGTAATACGCTTTGTCTCCTCTGCTGGACGTTCCTCTGTCTTTGACTGAGCTGGAGGAGTAGAAGGAAGAACCTGCGGAGGGGTGCCAAGTCGAACGGAACCTCGGCGACCACCTCGCTTTGCGCAGTCCGCAACATCTGCAACTACCTCAGCCTTCTCGGCCTCTGTGAGCTTTCGCTTCTTCTTCTTTGGATTCTCAACAAGCTTTGCCTTCCCTTCGCTCTAGAAGGACGTGGAGGGGGAGGCGTATCATCACCAGAAACCCGCAGTAGCTGCCTTGCCATGAGCCATCACTGATCAACAAGAGAATCACTGCCCAATCTGACGAGGACCAACTGCTAGAACCACTGCCACAAGCCAACTGCAAAGAATCACTACCCAAATTTATCAAACAAGCAACAACCACTACCAATGGGGCTCTCAAGCCACTGGACTGTCACTTGTGAGGCTTTGCCTCAATCCATACTCGCGAGCTTTCCCCCGAGTTTCACTGCCACTGCCACTGCTAGATAGATAGATGAAGTATATAAGCATATAATTGCTAGAGTTAAGATACCGTATGGAAGCAAGCATCTTAGATAAGATATAGAGTGAAATCTTCCATGGTACCTGAGGTAAGCGAGTGAATCTAATCAAAGTACATCAAGCTCCAAGCCAAAGTCCACAAGGATGATTTGCCAACTGAGAATCACAATTGACAATTTGATTTAGTGATTTGGAATTTTAATTGAATGGAAGATGGATACACATCTAGGACATGATATAATCCGAGACACAACAAAACACGAAAATCGAGGATCACAACCATAGCCTAGGTGATTGATGACGAAGAATCGGCCAAGACGAATCGATGACGAATCCCAAACCTAGGTTTTAGGCAAACCCTAGGGGAAAAATTCCTGTTGCTGGCAATGGATTTGGATAGGTGAAAGCTTGGCAGGGTTGAAGGTGCTGTTGGATGGTGGAGCAATGGGGGGCTTGGTCGCGGTGAGGAGGCCCTCGACGGCGAGGCGAATATGGTGGCGGCGCGAATGGTGGTGGTGAAGGTGTGTAGGCAGCGCTGCTGCTGCTGCGAGAGGAGAGCAGGCGGGGAGCGGTGAGGCAGGGTCGGCGATGCTGTAGAACTCCGACGAGGAGCTCTCCGGCGGCGAAGTGGGAGCTGGTGAAAGAAATGGCGAGTGTGGCAGAGCTGAGAGCGGCGGCGCGGCGTACGAAACTGTGAAAAGAAACTGCCAACATATAGGGATTGCCTGCGGGAGGGATAACACAAATTTTCCGAGCGTCGGACTACTTGTCATGGTCCGGAGGGTTAGTCCGACGGTTTTGAAAGAAAACAGAAACCACACAGAATGCACCCTAGCTTCGGACCAGCGCGTCGGACGGACCGTCGGACCAATGGAAGTGGTCCGGAGGTCTGTTGACTGAAAGGTTCGGCGCTGACCGAGGCTCCGGACCATTAGGCTATAGTCCGGAGGAGCATCGGACGGGTTGTCCGAGGATTTTGCTGAGTGGAGGATTTTACGCAGGGAGGGACATGGCGTCGGACCAAGCAGAGTGGTCCGGAGGGTGGTCCAACGCTTGATTTGCTTTGAATTTTCCTGTTTTTCTCTCCCAATCTTTTCTCTTAGCCAAGTACCAACACAAAAGAGTAGAAATAAACACTTGTTGGGACTTAGCATAAGAACCATCTCTCAAAACCCTCAATTTTAGAAATAGTTTGCCATAGGCTAGAATTAGTTTTCATAGGAAAATAGTTAAATAAAGCTCCAAGGATCACCATAGGGGCACAAGAGGGGTATTAGCTACAACTAGAGCTTTGAATGCTCCCCCTAAGTGACGAACCTAGAGGATGATCAAACTTAACCGAAAAGGAAGCAAAAAACAACACACATGCATATGCTATGCAATATGAAATTTTGAATCTAGGTTGCTTGCAAGTTTAAACCGCGGTAAGGATTCTTCACACGCTTTTGAGGTCGGTTATCCTGACAGCGTTACCAAGCCTATGTGCATTACTAAAGATTAAACATGTTATATTTCAAATGGATTCATGGTTCACACATCTCACTTTTAGTGAAGTTTGAGTGATCAAGCACATTCAACTCGCTTCTCAACCTACAAAAGGTTGTTTCATCGAGTGGTTTAGTGAAGATATCCGCCAATTGCTCTTCGTTCTTAACTCCAACTAGTGTTATGTCTTTCCTAGCCACATGATCTCTAAGAAAGTGATGGCGAATATCTATGTGCTTGGTGGAGGAGAGTGTTGAACCGGTTTGTTAGCAAGCTTTTATGACGCTTTCATTATCACACAAAGAGTGGACCATCTTTTAAAATAACGCCGTAATCAAGAAGTGTTTGAGTCATGTATAAGATTTGTGCACAACTTGCTCCCATGGCAATGTATTCCGCCTCGGTGGTTGACAATGCCACACTGTTTTGCTTCTTAGAGGTCCAAGAAACAAGTGATCTTCCTAGCAAATGGCACCCTCCGGAGGTCTCTTCCTATCAACCTTGCACCCGACATAACCCGAATCGGAATAGCCAACTAGTTGGAAGGGAGCTCCTTTGGGATACCAAAGGCCAATGCTAGGGGTGTGCCTTATGTACCTAAGGATTCTTTTAACCGCACATTAAATGCGACTCCTTAGGGCTTGCTTGAAAACCTAGCACACATACACACACTAAACATGATACCCGTCCAAAGATGCGGTGAGGTAAAGTAAATATTCCGATCATCGAATGATAGAGAGTTTGATCAATTGGTTTACCTCCCTCATCAAGGTCGAGGTGTCCATTAGTAGGCTTTGGGGGGGTTTTGATTGGCTTGCTATCCTCCAACTTGAATTTCTTGAGTAGTTTCATGAGTGTATTTCTCTTGAGATATGAAGGTGCCCTCCTCAATTGTTCACTTGGAAGACAAGGAAGAAGGTAAGCTCGCCAATCATGGACATCTCGAACTCCTTGGACATCAAGTCACCAAACTCCTTGCAATGATCTTGGTTTGTTGCCCCAAAATATGATGTCATCGACATATACTTGGCAAACAAAGATTTCTCCATTAAGCTTCTTGGGGGAATAGTGTTGTGTCAATGATCCCGATCTTGAAGCCCTTCTTGAGTAGGAAGTCCCTTAGCCTCTCATACCAAGCCCTTGGAGCTTGCTTCAATCCGTTAGAGAGCCTTGGACAACTATTGACAGGGGTTAGGCAATTTTGGATCTTCAAACCCGGGAGGTTATGAGACATAGACAGTTCATTGATGAAACCATTTAAGAAGGTGCTCTTCACACCCATTTGAAAGAGTTTCTTTTTTGGTGATGTGAAGCATACACCAAAAGGATACGAATGGCTTCAATTCTTGCAACCAGGGCAAAGGTCTCTCCAAAATCAAGTTCTTCTACTTGAGAGAACCCCTTTGCCACCAATCTTGCCTTGTTCCTCACAACTACGCCTTGATCATCTTGCTTGTTCCTAAATACCCACTTGGTGCCAATGATTCTTGCTCCTTTGGCCTTTATTAATTACTCCCTTGGATGGACTTCCTATGATTTGATCATGGGGGTGAGCTTGAAGGATAGGTGTTAATCTTCTATCATGAACTTGAGGAAGGGGATGTGGTGCTTAACATTGCTTGCTTCGGCCTCGGCTTGATCTTGAGGATGAATGTATCTTCTTGAGCTTCCCTCACTTGTTCTTCATCAACTTGAGGCGTGTGAGGTGGAGAAGGAACTTGATTAGGTTCTTTCTTAAAACTTCTTCCACTCTTGCGGGGTTGATAGCACCAATTGACATATTCTTCATTCTCAAGGGTTCATCACCTACATCAATATCTCAAGCGCTCCTTGGGAGCCATTAGTTTCATCAAACTCCAAATCATACGTTTCTTCAACTAAGCCGGTGGCTTTGTTAAATACACGGTATGCCTTGGATTTAAGAGAATAACCAACAAGGAAACCAATGTCACAATGCCTTTGGAACTTGCCCAAGTGTTGGCGTTCTTGTAGATGTACACTTTGCAACCAAGAACCCGGAAGAATGAAATATACGGCTTCTTCTGTTGACACCGTTTTTCGGCACGTGTCAAATGGCTAAGACATGCATTGATCGGTAGCTATTTTCTATCGGCATCGGCAGGTTAAGATTAGAAGTTGGACAACAGAAGTGGTTGCGATAAGGGTATTGCCGATAAGGATTGTTGCCGATGAGAGTTGGGCGATTCTTGCCGATAGAGGTTAATTGGTGACAAGTCACGAGAACTGCAAGGTTGCGATCGGGTATCGCCGATTGCGATGGGCTTGGAGTGACGATGCCGATGGGCACAGAGTGACTGGCGGTTGATGTCAGCAGGGGATGCCAATGATGAAAGAAGGAAGTTGCGGATTGAAGGAGTCTACCCATGGAGAGTTTTCATTGAAGGAAAGACATAAAGAAACTGGTGATTTTATACCAGTATTGAAATAGTAGTTTGAGTCTGACTCTTGTACGAGTCATTTGTTTTCCTTTAAGATAGAAAGTATCTGTTTAGGAAAATAATATTGTTATTTGGGTCCGACTCCTACGCGGGTCAGTTATTTCCTTAAAATAGAGTTTTGTTTAGGGAAAGGTACGAGTCGTGTCTTTGTACAACTCTCCATGTAGGAGTTATAATATGTGCCCAAGGGATGCGTGTAAATATATCAATCTATCAAAAACAAATCAATCTATTCTTATTCTACTTTTACTGCAATTTACCCTTTTGCATTAGTCTTAGTTTATCTACGAGTTCTTCAAGCTTCGACGGGCTGCATCACCTTGATCTCCGTCAAAACCCTTGTAAGTTCCGCGTGGGAGTAATCTGAGCCTTGCATCGGGCGCATCGTATTGTCTCGTTCAGCTCTGCTCTATTTTATCCTGTTTAAAAGTCTGGGGGTCCAAACATCCGGGCGTTAAGGCCGTTGCCCTTGCTTGGATCTTGTTCTAGTTATCGTCCTTGTCGTTTAACTGGTCAAATCGACTGAAAAAACACCTTGGGATATCGAAATTGGGGTTAATAGCCCGGGTGTTCCCCGGACCCTAACGTTTTTTTGTGGTTAACACCTCTTTTTGGCACGCTCAGTGGGACGATTATACATCTATCATGGGTGTTTAACTGCGACGTTAACCAAAGGAAGTCATCGAAGTCTCGAGACCGATCAAAAAGATGATCAGAGGCTGGTTTGGAGCGGGTTATGGAGGAGTAAAAAACAATTATATTGAGTCCTTCAGCCTAAGCAGGGGCGGCGAAGCCATCCAAAAGCAAGATCCACCGTTGCCCGGCAGGCCCGTTTGATCCCAATCCTGGTAAGTTGCAAGAGAGGGTTTAAATTTTTGCTCTAAATCAAGCATTAATTAGCCACTCCAGTATGTTGTCAAATAACTGTGTTCAATGCTGTTATGCAATCATTCAAAGAAGGACAATGCACCTCAATTTTGTTGGGTCCAGCAATCATCAAGGGCCCGGCTCTTCCAAACCCATCGGCAGCCCCAATGGCGTCTTCCCCCCCCGGGATTCGTCTGCCGATGTGGCTACACCGCCAAAAACCAAGTCCGGGAAAGCGTCATCAAGCTTAGGCAGATCCGATGGCGTCGGCAATGTCAGGACCTGCTATCTAGATTTCTTCCAGCGCCGCCAACTGGTGGGGTTACGGTATGCCTTCAAATCATCCGTTTGGTTCTAATCTGGTTGCGGGAGATAGCTCGCTTGGAAGGGCTCCTTTGTCATCGGCAATGCAAATCACAGCTGGTGGCCCCTTTGTTGCATTACTCTACGTCCTCCCCAACTTTACAAGTGCCATCAGAAGATTTCCAAATGATTCCTAAAATACCTCTGATCCCAACCATCGGTAAGCTCTGTGCCAAATGCAACACAGTTATAGCAATTGGAAGTCAACCTTATGGTTGTAAACCCTCAAGCCGGAGTACTAGCGCTCAAGGTAACCAAATTTGTTGTTACTCTAAGGCGTGGAGCAGATGGTGCCAGTTAGCTATAAGCCATCGGGAAAGTCACATGCCGATGATTTAAAAATCCTGGATGGACTAGTCAGTCGTCGGTTAAAACACCCTTTGGCGTATTAATTTTACGTTTGGGGTCCAGCAAACACTCAGAGTGGACCATCGGTTACAGCAACCGATGGTATGATGACCTCAATCTAATCCGTGGGCCCGCAAAATTATCCATCGGTAAGTAGCCGAGGGCATAACGTCCAGATGACTAGTGTTGCGGTCCTTTGAAAAACCCCAACATCTTCTACCAAGACCTGAAGGGGCGCATCAGCGCTCCACCAGTCAACAACCAGCCAATGAGTCGGCAAGAGCAGGATAACTATTGGACCGATAAAGACCCCGAAGTGATGAAGGAAAATTCGGAAATTAAACCCAAAGTTAATACTTTAATTTTATCGGACCCCGTATCCTCCAGCGTTATGATTTGTTCTCTCCCAAATCGGTACAAGGGGTCGGATTTTACAATTTCTCGGCCAAGACGACACGTCAAAGATGGGAGCATAATCAATCGCTTCATTATCCAGTGTGGAGAAGCTGCCAGAGAGAGGAAACTGAGGGTAAGATTGTTCTCAAAATCATTATCTGGATCGGCATTCACATGGTTTATATTTATTACCTCCAAAATCTGTGATCACATGGGCCCATCTAGGGGAGGCAATTTCATAAATATTTCTTTGCTGGCATACATGAGAAGAAGATTACCGATTTTTGGTTTAAGCTGAGGCAACGCAAAAAGAATCGGTGGGAAAAAAATTTTTTCAGGGCTGCGGAGACATAAAGAACAAGTGCTACAACCTGATACTTGATGATCGGAAACTGGCAGATTTGGCTTTCCAAGGATACTCCGCATATCAAAGATAGTATGGGTCTCAAGAATTTTTAAAGCCTAAGTCATCTGGTGCAAAGAAATTTCCGATCAAGATGTCAAAGCCTTTGACCTGGAAGATTGGAATAAGAAGGCGACCTTTGTTGGACGAAAAGATTCCGGGTCAGTGAAGAGATAAGCATGGTGCGGGCCGAATGGGTGAAGGATAAGAAATCGTTTTTTGTCCATTTGCCAGAAGGAAGCTGAAAAGGTTCCCTTTGACAAACACCAAGGCCGAAGGATGTTTGATTTTACTTCAAGAAGGACGAATCAAGTTTTGGGGCCTAACCAAGTAAATTTCCCTCGGCCCGGGGGGCTAGAAAAAAATAGTACTGCAAATGGCACAATGGACTTTCACAGTACAAGATGAAGGGGATTCAGGCAGAATTGCGTCAGAGTTGAATCTGGAGGGGATAAATTTGAAAAAATTTTAAGCCAAAAACCGTGAAGATTGATTAGCCCCTTTTCCAAAAAAAATAGTGGGGATAGGGAAAAAATAAGGGTGCATGGGGGCTGAAAAGGGAAAAATGCATCGTGTCCCAACCATCAAGAAACTGAGCGTATGAAAAGGGGGTTGGGCGAGAAAAAAAGGGCAAAAAAGTTCCCCAAAAGGGGGTTTAAAAGTGCCAAGGGCTCCGGGGGGTTTTTTAAATTAGCATAAAGCCCCAAAGGAAAGAGTATCGGAATTCAGAAAAAACATATCGGCGGGGGAAGAAGAAGAGCACCGAAGGGCTTTAAAAAAAGGACCACTGGAAGTTGCCTTCTTGTTCATGGGAAGAAGCATAAAAAAACCCCCTGCCCAAATTGTCCTGAATGAATTTTGGGAAAAACCCACCGTCGGTCAGAAAAGAAACCTCGCTTTGACGATCAGTTCCCCCGGTATGTTGGCCGTCGAGAGAAGAAATCACCACGGCCCGATGGGGGGCAAGCTCAGGCAAAATAAAGGCTTAGAGGGGGGGGGGGGTTGGAAAAGGGGCTAGAGGAGATGGCCAAGGGAAAGAGTGTTGATGAAAAAAATTTTGTACAAAAATTAAACATAAGGGTGGGGCGATGAAAACAAAGGAGGGGGCACCAGCCTGCTGGAAAAACCAAGTTCCTAAAGGGGGCCCAAGGGTCTAACAAAAATCAAAAAAAGGAAAATTCAGCGGGGAAGGGGGAAATGCTTGTATGAAATGAGGACCTTAAGGGGGAAAAAAGCAGTGGAGGCCCAAAAAGCGCGGTTAAGGGGGTCCTTGGAAAAAATTAAAATTTTGGGGGGTTATTCCGAGGGAGTTCAGGGCCCCGCCTGTCACGTTGAGGGGGAAACTGCGGGGAAAGGCCAATGGTGTTGGACTTTAAAAATTGCTTTGAGAAAAACCCCGATGATAAAGGGAACCCCCCTTTTAAGGCTTGTTCGTTAAAGGCAAAGGGGGACCCCCTGTGACAAAGTGGGTGGATGGGGGGGGTGTCAAAAAAAATAATCCAACTTTAGAAAGTTGGAAAAAAAAGGGGACCAAGACTTAGAAAAACGGACTAAGCTAAAGATTTTGAAGGAAGTGTTGCCGCTATGGGAGCGTATGTGTTGAATTGCCAGGGGCCCAAAACTTTGCCGGGGGGATTTTTTTTAATAGTGGCAAAGGCCCCAAAAACCCCCTTGTTTTTGGAAGGGTTTTTGGATCCATCCAATTGTTTTTTTCCCCTTCTACCATGCTCGAGCCTTGTGCAGTGGGCGGAAAATTGAAGTCGTCCGAAGGGGGGGCCCCCAAAACCCGATTTTGCGGGGCCCGAATGGAAACTTTTGACCCAAAAAAGGGTGCAAACGGTGAAGCTTGGGACACCGATTTTTAAAGTTGCCAATCCGCTTACGTGATCCAAGCAGTCGGCCTGAAGAGGTTTTAATGGAGGGGTTCGCGGGATGATAAAAGGGGGCGGGCTTAAATTGGGGGATGATTTATGGGTTTTGACATGGTGAGGGTTTTAGTAACATAGGCCTATTTTTTTTTGTTTTTAAGTTGTTCCCCCATTTTTAAAAACAGTTAACCGTTTTTTTAAGGGAATACAAAGATTTTTTTTGTTGGGATTATAAAAAAAATGCCGGTTTAAAACCCATGGTTTTGTGAACTTTGGTTCCCCTTTTTGTCCGGGTTTCCCCACCCATCGGAACTGCGCCCCCGATGCAACCCCACCATTTTTCCCCCGACTTAAGGGGGAGTTAAAAATTAACGAGGCTGATTTTTTTGGCAATGCCGATTCCCCAAGGATTTTTTAAAGTGGTTCCGGGGGTATAAAAAAAAAGGGAAAAAAATTCGTGTTTGTTTGTTTGGGAAATTTAAAAAGCCACCCCGGGTGGGGTTACCCCCCCCCATCCCGTTGCCGTTTGCGGGGTTGATGCTGTTCTGGACATAAAAATCTTAGTTCTTTGGGTGGAAAAATGGAATAATAGTTTATGGCAAGAAGACATATCCAAAAAAATTCCCCCAGGCCGGCCCGTGGTTTTTTTCAGTGGGTCGAATGATTTTGGCTTGAAAAGACGGTGCTATTTTCAAAAGGGAATGAATTTCATTTTCAAAAGTTTCTGGGGGACGATATCAAAAATTTTTCATTGATGTGGGGTGGTTAAAGCAAAAAAAAAAAAAAAAAAAGCCGATCAAGATTTTTTTTGGAAGATGAACAACATTTAGCCTTGGAGGAGATCAAAATTTTTTGGGTTTTAAACCCTCCTTTTTTGGGGTTTTCCCCCTAAAACCGGGCCCCCTTTTTTCATTTTGTTTTTTTTCCCCCGATGACGGTGTTTTTCGGCCCCCCCTTTTTAAATTAAAAAAATTTAAAAAGGGAAAAAAGGGGGGTTGAAAATTATACATTTGAGAAAAAAGGTTTTTGTGGATGAAAAAACCCCGATATTGGTTTTTAAAAAAATTTTTGTGTTTATATTTTTTTTTTCTTGCAAAAAATTGAGAAATTTTTTATTGTTGGAAAAATGCTGTTTTCAAAAAAGGGGATGTGGGGGTTTTATGTATATGCTGTTAATGCCGTTTTAAAAGGGGAAAAGGTTTCAGAAAATTTTTTTCTGGCCCTTTCAAAATTTTTTTTAAAAGGGTTTGGAATCGGTTTGGGTTTTTAAAAAGGTCGGGTTTTTTTGCCGTTTTTTTTACAAAAATTTTTTAAAAATTTGGGAAAAAGCCCCTGGGGGAGATTCCCCCTTTGGGGATTTGTTCTTTGGGGGTTTTTCGTGAAAGGGAAAAGGAAAGCAGGTATCGGGTTCTTTTAATTTCACCCGGGGGCCCCGGAAGTATGAAATCTCGCCCCCCGTTTGTTGTTTACATCAACAAAAAAAAAGGCTGAATATCAATTTTTTAAAAAAAAGGGGGTTGGGGGAATTACTCAAAAAAGGGGTGCTTTTGCGTTGCTGAAAAAATTTTTTTTGGCGATTCTTTTTTGGTGTAAAAAAATTAAAAAGGGGGTTTTGTTTAAACCCCCGGGGAAGTGAAGTTTTGTTGCACCCCCGGGGGAGAATTTTTTTAATTTTTATTGAAAAATTAAAGGGAGCCCCCCCCTTTTTTGACAATTCCGGGGTTGTTTAATAAATGGGCCAATCGGTTAGCAAAAATGCTTAATGATATCGCCGATTCAAGAATTTTTTTGACATGGTGGGGGTTTTGCCGATGAACTGGAAAAAGGAGATCGGGGATTACCTAAGGATCCAAAAAAGGGAAAGGGTTTAAAAAAGGGGGTTTCCCTTTAAAGGGGTTTTCCAGGCCACCAAGTTGGCTCCTTGACAATGAATTTTTATTATCGGACGATTGAGGGAGTTTTGCTCAGCCCCCTTTTAGTAAAGGGGAAAAAAAAAGGGGAAAGTTGTTGGGCGAAATCCAAAAAGGTTTTTGTGGGGGGAGCCCCCCCCCAAAGGGGGTTTTTTAAAGTTTGATGTGGTTGATTAGGCAAATGGATATTATTGGCCGACAAAATTTTGGGGAAGATTGCTTCAATTTTTTTAAAAAAGGGGTGTCATTTTTGGGTAGAAAGTTTGGTAATCCCCCGGGGGGCCCCCTCAATTGGCAATGAACCCTTTTAAAAAAAAACCTTTTTGGCCCCGGTTTAGGGATGGGTTTTTGGGGTTTTTATCGGCAAATTTTTTATCCAAAAAAAATTCAAAAAAAGGGAAAAAGGGGTTTATACTTTTTTGCTACGATTTACTTCTACGAAAATGGGGGGGAAGGTTTTTCCCCTTTGAAGAAGGTGACGGGGGGAAAACCATGGGGATTTTTGTAAAGAACATTTTGGGGGTTTAAAACCTTTTTTTGGGTTTTCCCCTTAAAAACTATTACTACCGTTCGGAAGCATGTTCCATGGGGGGTTTGAGGAATTTCCCCCCCTTGTTTTGGGGTTCTTTTTTTTAAAAATTTCTTCCCTTTTTATCCCCAAGTAACGGTAAGGCGGGGGGTTTAAAGGGGACAAAAAAAGGATTTTTTAAAAAATTTTCCCCAAACGAAAAATTAAAAGAGAACCCTAGAAGGTGGATTTTTATTTTTAAAAATTGAACCCCTTTGGTCATATGGGGGGGGCTTGTCATGGTGCACCAAAGTTTTGCCTTTTTCAGTTTGTCTGGGGACCGTTGTGCCCCGCCTTTGGGAAAATTTAAAAATGGTTTTTAGGGATTGTTTTTTCGGATAAAATTTTACAATCGAGGGGGTAGGGTTTTTTTTTATAAAAGGGGGGTTTGGGGGAAAAAGGTTTGGGGAAGTCATCGGTTGAGGGCTCTAATCGCATTAAAGGGGAAAAAAAAAGAAAAAAAATTGCCGGGGGGTTTTTTACAAAAAAGAAAAGGGAAAAGGTTTTTTCCAAATTTTGGGGATCTGGGGGGTTGGAAATTGATTTTCCCGGGTTTTGGGGCTTGGTCCTAAGTTTGGAAAATTGGTTTTTCCAATTTTTGGGAAGGCCCCCTTTTCTTTTTTAAAAAGTTTGCTCCTGACAATGTTTTTTTTTTAGTAACTCTCAAAGGGGGGGTTTCTTTTTAAAAAGGAAAAAAACGGTAAATACTTGAAGAAAATATTCCCCCAGTATTTGGGTAGACGCATAAGGTGCTTTTTTGGGGAAAGCCGTTTGAAAGAGAAAGTTATAAAACTTTTGGTTTTGGGGAGTACTGGAATTTTTTTTACAGAGCAGAATCAAGTTTTTTCTTTTCATTTGCCGGGGTAGGGGTGAATTGTTGCAAATTAAAAACTTTTTTTTGGGGGTTTGTGATATCTCACGCAGGCGAATTGTTTTTATTTTTTTCCTTTTTCCCCCTTTAAAAAAATCATCGGCGACCCTTTCGATCGGCTTTTTTGTTCTTCAGCACGATAGCTTGTCGAGGTTTCGCGTCTCTTTCTTGTGCAAAGCCTTGGGGGAAAACGGGCTTTTTTAGCTTTCTTTTGGCTGGCTTTAGTCAGGGCTTCGAAAACCCCCTTTTTATTTTTAGTCAGCAACTCTTCCCTTTCCCGGGCTGTTTGGGTGAACGATCCCCTTTTCAAGATCGGCCCCCAAAAGGGGTTCTATTGGGCCCAAAAATTTTTTTGTTCTCTTTGGCAACTTATTTAAAATTTAGTCCTTTTTTTCGAGTTTTTGATGGGGGGCCCCCTTTTCCCATTGGCTTTTTCGACGAGAGGGGGTTTTTTTGGGGTATTGGAGTTGCTTGCTCTCGGGGAAAAAACTGCCTGAAGGTTTTTTTTTCTTTTTTATCGGAAGAAAAAATTTCCCCTTTGGGTGTCCTTAAAAAATTTTTCTTTGTGCTTTTAAATTTTTGGAGGGGGGGAAAAGATGTGTTTTTGTTGCAGCAAAGAGGAAAATGTTTAAGCTTGAAATTTTACATCTACCGAAAAAGCTGGGCAGAGTTTTTTTCGTTTCGTTTTCATCGGGTTAAAATTAAAAGGGAAAGGAAAAAAAAGCTATTGCTGGAGCAGGACTTTTTGGGTTTTTTGTCTTCTTTTAGGGGGGGTTTAGCCAAAAAGAAACAAGCTATAGGGGTCTTGGGCCCGAAAAGGGGGAAAAATTTTGAGTTTGCCGTTTAAAAGTTTTTATTTTCAAGTTTTGTTTTAAACGGCTTACCGTTTTTAAGCGATTTCTTCCCCGGGGTTTTGGGGGAAAAGGCTGGGGACGGCCCTCACCCGGGGGGATCGGCAGCGGTTGTCGAGGGGAAATTACCCATGAGAGGAGGGGGTTTGGGTTTTTTTTTGGTGGGCTGTTGTGGTGTTTTTTTTTGCTGTGGTGGTGGCCCCCGTGGTGGGGACCCCCTTTTTTCTGTTGGGGGGGTTTCGGCTGGTGAAGGGGGGGCCTTCCCGATGTTCCCTCTGGGGTGCGGGGGGTTTTGGTGTTCCCTCCTGGTGGGGAGACGTCGCCCGGGGTTTTTAATTAGGGTTTGGAGCTGAGGGGGGGCCTCTGTATTTTTTTTTTTCGGTGCTGAAGGGGCCCGCCTCGGGCGTTTTTTCTTTGATGACGGGGGGGAAAAAACCCCCCCCCGTTTTTGGTGAAGGGGGGGGGGCATCCCCCAGCAGGAGTTGGAGAAGTTTGCTTTTTGGGGGAGGCTCCCGGATGCCCTCACGGGCTGAAAATTTTTTGGGTGAAATTTAAAAATTAAAGTAAAAATTGCCGGGGAAAAAAAGCATTTTTTTTGGTTCGGTAAAAAGGGAAATAAAAATTTTCTACGAAAGGCGCCAAGAGGGGCAAGCGGCGGCCAAATGGAGTAAAAATGGTTTTTTGAAGGCGTCGCCTTGGCTTCGTGCCCCCTTAGGGGCCTCGGGTGGGGTGAAAGGCCCCCAAAATTGGGGGGAGCTTTTTTCCCGGGGTTTAAAATTGACACGGGGGCTCATCACAAAAAGGGGGGGAAAAAAGGCCCCCCCTTTTTTTTCCCCCCTTTTTTTTGGGTTTTTGGGGTTTTTTTTCCCCCCTTTTTTTGGGTTTTAAAAGAAGGGGGGGAAAAACGATGTTAGAGGTAAGTAAAAAAAAGGGGGTTTGGGGGAAAAAAAAAACTTACTGCTATTTTTGGGGAAAAATGGGAATGCGTTTTCAAATGCCGTTAATTTTCGATTTTTTGGGGCAAACAGTTGATTTTTCCTTTTTCCCCCCACCAAAATTGTTTCCCTTTTTGGTAAAAAAAAGGGGGAGTTGGAGCCCAGGGGTTTAAGTCAATGTCCGATGTGGGGGCATGGGGGAAAATTTTTAAACCCCCTTTTTCCCCCCCGGGGCGCGGGGGGATGATTTTTTTTGGGGTTTTTTTTACCTTGGCATAGCGGGTTTTTGATCGGTTTTTTGGAAAAATGCTGGTTGTCTTTGTTTTAAGGGGAAAGGGGGTTTCAAAAAGGGACGGGGGCATTCTTCCCA
The DNA here is from genome assembly GCA_022036555.1 of Microstegium vimineum. Taxonomy (NCBI): domain Eukaryota; kingdom Viridiplantae; phylum Streptophyta; class Magnoliopsida; order Poales; family Poaceae; genus Microstegium; species Microstegium vimineum. The sequence continues at coordinate 30,784 of JAJDON010000052.1, forward strand.
TTTCCAAAAATGTTAACTGGAATAAAGCTCGGGGAACAATGCGGGCCTTAAAAAAATTCCCCCTTTTTTTGGGGGCTTTTTTCCATCAAAAAGGTTGCCCAAAAAGGGGGAAATTTTCGGTTTTCTGTCTTTTTAAAAGGGCCACCAAACCTTTCTGCAACGGTTTTTCCCCGTTGTAGAGCTTTTGAAAAAACCCCCCCGAACTGGTCTTCATTTGCATTTTTCTTGGAGCACGGGGGGGGGGCCCCTCTCCAAAGTTGGGGTGGGGGGAGAGTTTCCCGTTTCCCCCCCATCCCAAATACTTTTTTTTCCCCGATAACCCCGGGGGAAAAATTGGGGCTAAAGTGAAAAACCCCCAAATTTTGGAGGCCCTTGTCCCTATGTGCATTAACCCCACTTTTTTTACAAACCCCCCAAAGGCCCCCCCAAAGGGTTTTAAAAAAGGAAAACCCCCCCAAATTTTGATTTTTTTGGACACTTGGTGTGGGATACAAAAACCCCTTTTTCCAAAGGGGGAAAAAGGGTGGGGAGAGGGAGTTTTTTTTCCTTTAAAAAAAGAGTTCTCCCCCCCGGGGGGGTTTTACATTGTGGGGGGGCCGTTTTTTTGGGGCCCAAATGATAAATTTTTCTAGCCCATTGTTCAAGAAGGGGGGGGGGTTTTTTTTCCGGGGTCCCCCCTACCCCCCCCTTTTTTTTGGGTTTTTCCCCGGGGAAAAAACCCCAGTCCAGCCGCCAATGTTGCGTGTGTTCATTATATTCCCCTTTCCCCTATTGAACAGGGCAGGGGGTATCGGCAGAGGGGACATCTCCCCCGGGGGGTTAAGCATATGTACATCGGAAGGGGGGGGGGTTTTTTTTTGGGGAGGCCCCCTGTCTAAAAAAAAAGGATTTCCCCTGGTATGGGGGCCAGAAGTAAAAAAGGGGCCCCCATCTCATTTTTCTCATTTTTATCCATATCGGCAATGGAGACCCCAATGCACGGGTCTGGGGTTTTCGTGCCGAAATTAATTGTTGGTTTTTTAATTTTTTAAGTTTTCCCCCGGGGGTTAAAAAGGGGGTTTTTTTTGGGAAAGTTTTTGGGAATTTTTTAAAAATTTTGGGGATGTTTTTTTGAATTTTGGGTTTTGGGGTTTTCATTTGTTTTTTTTTTGGTTTTTGGATGGGGGTTTTTTAAAAAAATTTTGGGGGGTTTAAAAAGGGGAAAAGGGGGGTTTTTTGGGGTTGGATCCCCTTGGCTTTTTTTTTTTGAACCCCGAGTTGGGTTTTTCTTTTTCCCCTGGGTGTGTTGGGGTTGGTTTTGGGGGGGTTACTTTTGCATTTTGGTTGTGGGGTTTTTTTTGTTTGGTCAGGGGTTATTTTGGGGGGGTTTGAAATAGGAATGTGGAAGGGGGATGCAAATTTGGTTTTGTTCGGGCAATCGAGGAGAAAAAGATTGGGTTTTTAAATTTTTATGCTGTAGTCACAAAAAATTTTTTTAAAATTAAAAATTTTTGGGTTTTTCGCGCGTAATTGAGGAAGTGTGCAGTCGTTTTTGGAGGGAAAAAAATTATAGTGAGAGAAAATTTTGGCGCGTAAAATATTTTTACACCCGAAATTGGGGGGGGGGGCCCCCGGGGTTTAGGGCCCCCTTTTTGGGCCCTGTAAATGAGCTAAAAATTGCGGGTTTTTTGGTTATTTTTTTATCGCATGGAAGGGGGTTTTTTTTTAGAAGCTGGAAAAGAAGTGGTTTTCCCTTAAGGGTTTTTGGCGATTTGGATGGTTTTTGGGGGGGGAGTTGGGCGGGTTCTTGGATAGGGGGGTTTTAATTTTGGGGGCCCAAAAAACCGAACTGAAAAGGGTTTTTAATGGGTATTGCGGAAAAGGGCCCCCGGGCGTTGGGGGTGCGATGCCGGGGTTTTGGGGGGAGAGTGACGGGTTTTGGGGGGTTTATGTCAGCGGGGATTGCAATGATGAAAGAAAGGGAAATTGCGGAGGGGAAAGGGGTCCCCCAGGGGAAAATTTTCGGGGAAAGGGAAAAACTTTTAAAAAAAACTGGTGATTTTATTTTGTATTGTTTAGTAGTTTGAGTCTGCTCTTTTTCGAGTCATTTTTTTTCCCTTTTTTAAAAAGAAAAATTATTTAGGAAAATAATATTGTTTTTTGGGGCCCCCACCCCCACGCGGGTCGGGTTTTTTCCCTTTAAAAAAGAGTTTTGTTTGGGAAAAGGGGACGAGTGTGTCTTTGAAAAAAATTCCATGGGGGGGGGGTTTTAAAAAATGTGCCCAAGGGCTGCGTGGGAAATTTTCAACCCCACCCAAAAAAAAATCAATTTTTTTTAAAATTTTTCTTTTACTTTCAATTTACCCTTTTTGCATTAGTCTTAGTTTATCAAAGATTTCTTCAAGCTTCGAGGGGCCCTTTTTTCCCCCTTTATTGCCTTTTAAACCCTTGAAAAATTTCCCCGGGGGAGTAATCTGACCCTTTTAAAATTTGGGGGGCATCGCTTTTGGGCTCGTTCGCTCTGCTTTGTTCCCCCGATAAAGTTGACCCCCAACACCCCGGGGCTTTCCGCGTTGTCTTGCTTGGTTTTTGTTCTGGGGTTTTGCCCTTTGGGGCCCATTAAATGGTCAAATCGACTGGCACACCTTGGATATCGAATTTGGGGGGAATGCCCGGGGTTTTTTTGCAAAAAACCCCAAAGGGTTTTTGTGAAAAAATTTTTCCCCCTTAAAAAGCTTTTTGGAAAGGGGCTTTTTTTAAAATTTCCCTTTTTTGGGCGAAGAGGGGGGGTTTTTTTTCATTGAAAGTGGGGGGTTTATTGCCCCCCCCCAAAAAATTCCCCCGGGGCGTTTTGTACCATCAAGAAAAGACCCTTGATAGAGTTAGGGGGTCGGTTTTTCCTCTCAAAAAGCCCCTTTTTGTTTTTTGAGTGATTTTTGGGGGTTTTTCCCTTTATGCTTGATCCCCCCTTCCAAAAAAAAAAGTCTTCTATTGGGGGTTGCAAATTCGGTGCCATTGTCCTTTTTTATCTTCTTGTTTTTCTTTTTGAATTCATTTTTTCCCCCTTTTTGCAAATTCTTGAAGATTCCCCTTTGGGCTTCCTTTTTTTTTAAAGGAAAAAGAACCCCCAAATGTAGGGGGGTTTTTTCATAAACTTTTACCAAGCAAAAGGGGGTGCCCCCCAAAGGGTTGCTTTTGGGGGGTAGGCCCAAAAAAAATCCATGTGGAGTAGCTTTAGGCTCTTGATTTTTTGACATGAAGGCTTTGGGGGGGGTTTTGGGTTTGGGGTTTGGGCCTTTTTTGTGGTTTGGGGAAAAGCACTACAAAAATTTTTCCCTTTCCCCCAAACACCCCCCCCCTTTCCCCCCTGGGGAAATTTTTTCCCCTTTTTTTGAAAAAATTTTTTAAAATTGAATCCCCCAAAGAGCAAATTTTTCTACCCCCAAAACCAACCAAAGAATCATGGAGAAAAAGGGGCATGTTTGAAATTTTAAACCTTGGGGGTGACCCCCTAGATAGGGTTGTTTTTGCTAAAACCCCCTTTGGGGTTTTTTTTAGGGGAAAGTTCAATCTTGGTCACAACCACCTCCTTGGTGTAAATTTTGAAAAGGGGGAAACCCCAAAATCAAAAAAATTGACCCAGGGGAAAAAAAAGGGGTTTAAAACTTAGGATTGCCCCCGAAGGGGGTTTTTTAATTGTTTTATCATTTGAGATTGCCACTTTGCCCGACCTTGTTCTTTGGCCTTTTGGGGAAATTTTTCCCCAAAAGGGATTTTGTCTTGCCCCCTTTTTAATCTTCATCAAAATGTAGTGAACCCCCAAAAAGGGAAAAAACCGGTATTTTTTTGAGTGGGGGCCACTTCAAATCAACCCTTTTTTTTCCCCGGTCTTGTAAATTACTTACACCCCCAAAAAAAAATTGGGGGGGTTAAGCTTGATGTTTGGGAAAAACCCCCCCCAAAATGGGGCCCCATTGCCTGGGGGGTAAGCCTTTGCAACCCAAAGAAACTTAGGTTGTTTTCATTGGTGGGGGGAAAGGAACCTTTTAGTGGTCTTTTTTTGTTGGGCCTTCTTTTATTTACATTTGTGAGCATCATGAGAAAAAGGGTTTTTTTTGTTGGGGAAGGGCTTGGGTGGTTGGTTTTTGCAATCATAAGCGAAATGAGCCACTTGACCCCACTCAAAGCATCTTCTTGGCTTGGGCTTTTGAGTAATCTTGGGGGTTGCCTTTTATTTCCCCTTTTGAAATTTAAAATTTTTTGGGGGCCCCCAAACTTCCCCCTTTGGGGCCCTTTATCATTTGGGGTTTTTCCTTTAACCCCAAAATTTCCGGGGGCTTGTCATTCTTCACTACGTGTTTTTTAAGGAAAAATTTAAAAGGGTTTTGCCCTTTTGGGGAAATTTTTTCCCCCAAAACCCCTTTTTAAGCTTGGTTTGTCATTTTTGGGGGCTTAAAATTTTTTATTTTTTAGAGATTTTAAACAAGGGGGATAGCCTTGTATTCTTTTTGACCCCGGGGGGGTGACTTTTGGGTTTTTTTAAAAATTTTGGGGTAAAATTCCCTTTCCCCTTTGGGGTTTGAGTTCCTTCTCTCATCTTGACATAGTCACCCCTCCCTTTTTGGGGGTTCAACACTTTTTCCCCCTTTCCCCCTTTGCACTTTCCCCAAAGGGCCTTTTTATAAATTTTAAAATTTCACAAAAAAGGGGGCACGACAAAAATTCCCCCAGGGGTTTTGTAAAAAAATTTGTTTAAAAATTTTTTTTTTGGCAATTCATTTGCTACCACTAGTGTGTGTGTTTTTTGGGCTTGACATTTTGTAGTCATTTTTAGCATGTTTTTCCTTGTGTAGAGCTCTTTTTTTTTCCCCTTTTAAAAACTCATCGGTTTTTTTCTTTTGCTTTTTTAAAAAGGGGGCTTTAAAACCCCCCTAGTGCTAGATCTGAGAGTGTTAATCTAAAACTTCAAAATCATCTTTTGCACTAGTAAAAGGGGGCAAGCTTTTCGGGGAATTTTCCCTTTTTTATCTCATTTTTGGTTTTTATTTTTACCTTTTTTTCTTCCCTTTTGATGCTAGCTTTTCTTTTTGGGGAAATTTTTTTAAATTTTTCTTTATAGGAAGGTGTGTTTTTTTTTATCCCTTTTAAAATTTCCCCTTGGTCACCACTATCATCATCATTTTTCTTTTTTTTACCTTCTTTTTCACCTTTAGCCAGGGGGGTTTTTGGTGGGGGAGGGGGGGCCCGGGGGTTTTTAAAGGTGGGGGGCCTTGGGGGGCTTTTTTTTTTTTTTCCTAAAAATTTGGGTTTCCCCCAAAAATTTCCCCCAAATCCCCAAAAAAAAAATTTTACCCTGGGGGGGGCTCCCCCCCGCCCCATCTAGGGGGGGACGTCATCCCCCCGGGGGTTTTTTGGGGGGCCCCCCAAAAATTTAACCCCCGACAAGTCGTTTTAAACCCCCCGGGGGGTCTTCCGCCTCCCCCCAGCTAGGGTGAAAAAAACCGTAACGTACCTATCCTCGGGGCTCCCTCGCCTCCCCCCAAACAAAGGGGAAAAAATCACCCGGGTTTTTCGTTTTCTACCCTGGGGGCTTTTTCCCCCCCCCTCCACCCAGGGAGACGTCATCCGGGCGTCACCCCCTCAGGTTTTCGCCGCCCCCAAATTTTGCCTGTTACCCCCCAGACCATTAGTAAAAAAGGGGCCCGTGCCCCCCGTTTTCAGGGAGGGGGTTTTTAAGGGGGTTTGGGGGTTGCCTTTTCCTACCCTTTTCCCCCCTGGTTTGGGGAAAGGGCCCCATGTGCCCAAACCCCAGATTTTCGCGAAAAAACCCGGCCATCCCTTTCCCCACGGACACTGAATTTGGATTTGGGCGTCACCAGCCCTGTTTTATGCGGAACGCGGGGGTTTGGGGGGGCCCGTGCGAGCGGGGCCCCGCCCATGCCCAAAAGGAAAAAAAAACAATGGGGGTTTCCCCGGGGGCAAGGCGGGGGGGAAAAATTTTTTAAACAAGGAAAGAATAGGGGGGGGGCCCCCCGGGGGAAAAAGTCTATAGCGCAAATTTTTTTCCCCAGGAAGGAAGACAAAATGAAAAACCAAAAAAACTCCTCGGGGGAAAAAAACCCAAAATCGGGCCCCCCCCCCACGTTCACCCTTCTTTTTTTCTACCACTCCCCCTTTTCTCCCTTCCCTATAAAGGGGGAAAATTTTGGGGGCCCCCCTTTTGGGCCCCCTTTTTGAAAAACCCCCCTTTTCATTCAAAAAATCATTTTTTTGCATCCATGCGAGGGCCCTTTTTACCGAACCAAGGGCCTACTACGCCGAGACCTGGGAAGGTGCTTCCCTCCCCTTTTTCCCAAAGCTTGTAGCTCCCTCTTTTTGGGGGCCCGGGGGCTCGGTAATACAAAAAACCCCAACCCCCCTTTTGGGGTAGGGGGGGTTTTTTTCCGGGGAAAAAAATTTTAAAACTCGGTTTTTTCTCCGGGGCGTAACCTCCCCAAAAAACCCACACGCTTAGAAAAAATTTTTTCCCTTTGGCCGTTTACCAAAACCCCCCCCTTTTAGACCAAACCCAAAAAAGGGGGTTTGGGGGGCCAGGTAGGGGACCTTTGCGTGGGCACCCGTATTTTTTTGGGGCGGTTTTGGGGGAAATTTCCCCCGTTTATTTCGCTATGGGTTCCATTGTTCGTTTTTTTGGGGGGGTTGGATTTTCCCCCTTTTTAAAGGGCAGGGGGCCTACCCGTCTCTCCGCCCCCTCGGGGGTCCCGAGGTAGCCCTGGGCCATCCTGCGTTTTTCCCCCGCCCCCCCCCAAAACCCCCCTCCCTCGGGAAAAGTAGCTCGGGGTTTAGCCCCCCCCCCGGGCTGACTACCCTCGTTTGAGCGCCCAAATCGACCCACTTGTTTTGGGGGGCCCCGGCAACCCCCAAATCCCTGCACAACCTCTACTTTGCTGTTTTGCCAAAAAAAAACGAAGCAGGTCACGGGAAAAGGGGCCGCTCTCTCCCGGGCACGGGGGAAAAGGGGCCGTCCCGGGGGGGCGAACCCCCTTTTTTCATGAGGGTTTTCGCCCCTTCTTATGCGGAGTGGGGGCCGCCTTTGGGGGCCAGGGTTTTAACCCCGGGGTTAAAAGGGGGCAAGCTTGGGGTTTGATCCCACCTTTCCCCCTTCTGTTTTCGGGGCTCAAAAGGGGGTTTGGGAGGTTTCCTTTTTTTATCCCCCGGGTCAAGCCGTGGGGGCGTTGATCCCCGGGACCCCTGGGCTTCGACGGTCGGGGGGGGTCGGGGGGGCCCCTTTATGGTTTCCCCCAAGCCAGCGGTTATCTGCTTGATCGGCCGAGCGGAAAACCCAACAAGGACCATGGGGGAGTGCTTTTGTGCGACGCACCCCCAAAAGGGGGGGTTTTTTAATTTTCCCCCCCTTATCCTTGGGGGAAAAGGGGGGGGGATTCCCCACAAAAAACCATATCCCCGGGACGCGCGGCGGGTGTTCCTGTACCTCCACCTTTTTCCCCTTTTTCCCCAACCTTTGGGGGCCCTTTTGGGAGCAGTGGCCTTCGTGACCTCCGCAAAATTTGGGCAGCGCTCGTGGGGGCGCCAGAAAAGGGGGGACTTTCCCCAGCCCCCCAGGTTTGAGCGCGAAGGCGAAGGGATCCCCCCATTGCCCCGCGCCCCCCAGGGGGAGGGCCGAGGGTATTCAACCGCTTTTTTTAAGGGGTGAACATGGCCACCATAGTTTACGGGGAAAACCCCCAAAAATTCCCCAAACAGCGAGGATGCTGCTCCGAAAAAATTCCCGGTCCCAAAATGCTCTCGTTTTGGGGTGCTTGCTCACGACGAGCTGAAAAACCATTCCGGAAGCGGGCCGCGTCCCCCGGCCGGGGGGATTTAGGGGAAAGTTCTCCCTTCCCGGGGCGAAAAGGGTCACCCCCCCCGGGCCAAAACCGATGGTACGGCGCGCGCGAACCGCGAGGGGGTGATTCATCGGGGGGCCCCCCGCCGGCCGGCGGCCCCCCCCCTTTTTTGCGGCTCGCGGGGGGGAAAAAAAGGGAAAAGCGGGGGCACTCTTGACCGCGCGCAAGCACGCCAAGCTGGATGGGGGGAAGCCAAAGGGGGTTCAAAACCCCCGCGTGGCGGCGTTACGACAGCGAGAAAGGGGGCCCCCCCCCGCGAACCCCCGGGCCCCTCGGGTTCTTTTTTCCCACTTTTTGGGCGGGGGGCCCCCTTTCCCCCCCCCTTTTTTGAAAAAAGACCAAGGGGCCCCCCCATACTCCGGGGGGAATCAAAACCCGGGGCTCGGGGGTCGAAAATTCCGCCTCGCTTTTAGGCCCGGGGCGACGGGGGCGATGAGGGGTTTCATCATCCGAAAATTCCCCCTTTTATCTTTTTTTACTAAAACCCCCAGTGGCTCGAGCATTTTTCCCCCAAAACCCCCCAAAACTTTGGGGTTTTGGGAGTCTCTGGGGGCAGGCCTTTGTGGGGAAATTTTCCCCAAAAAGGGATACACGGGGCCCGGGGGAACCCTGGGAAACCCCCCGGAGCTGTAGAAGAAGGCGGACGAGTTCCCTTGGGTTTTAAAAAGTTAAAATTTTTTTTTTTTCTTCCCCAAAAATGCCCCCAAGGCTCCCAACGGCGGGGGACGCAGACGTGGTTGGGGCCTTCCCCCAAAAGGGACAACCTGCAATAAGCGGTCCATGAGCTGGGCTTTTGCAAAAAACTCTGCCCACCGAACGACTTCCCCGAAAATTTCCCCCGGGTACGCGTGGGAGAAGAGGCGGTCGGTTTCATATTCCCCCCCCACAAGGGAAAAGGGGGGAAAGGGGAAAAAGGGGGCGGCCGGTTTAAAAAGGGGGGCCCAACCGCACCAGGGGGAATTTTTAACAAGAAGAAGGGTAAGCCCCCAGCCCTGGGGGGCGGGGGGACCCTTGTCCCTTTGCGGCAGGCCCCAAGCCCCCATCCCCAGGGCGGGGGAAGGTGGGCAAGTTCGAAAGCTTGCTTTTTAAAGTGTGCCGTATCACAAAGGAAGGGTTTTTGCACCCCACTCCAGCAGTTTTTTGATTTGATGGCCCCACTTCAAAGCGTCCCGAACAAAGATGGCCCCAGCAGTCCGGAAGGCCAGGCGGGGACGGAGGTCGCGGGGGACTCCTACCCCCCCCTCAAAAAATGCCTCATGATTTTTGGAGGGGGCCCCAGGCCTATAGCTGCAAAAAAAAACGGGGGAAAAAAGGAGGACGCCCGAGGTTTTTGCAGTCGGGCCCCCGGGGGCTCCCCGGCCTTCCCCGATGGTCGGAGCCCGACTCTTTTTCGGTGAGATGGACCTTTTCCCCCCCAACCCCTTTCCCCCCCGGGTCGTTATCCCCCTCCCCCCTGGGCCGATCATTTGGGGGGGTGGGGCTTCACCCAAAAAACTGATGGGGGGGGCAAAACCCCAAAAAATTATGTTCTACAAAGCCTTCGAGGCCCTCGCCTTTTTAAAGGGAAAAAAAATTTTTTTCCCCGGGGGGCCCCCCTTTTAGGGGGTCGGGCCTCGGAAGACAAAAAATACCCCTGAAAGGGGAGATCGATCTCCCCCCTCACGTTGGGGAAAATGGACAACTTCCAGGCAAGATCCCTTTCGAGGTCGTGGTTTTTTCGAGGGATTTACCATGCAGTTTTTTGGGGGGGCCCCTTTCTACGCAAAGTTCAGGGGGCCCTTTCCCCCAATACACTTACCCCCGAGTTTTAAAATGCCGGGGGGGCCGCGCGACATCATAAAAGTATCCCCGAGGGGGAAAGGGTTTTTGGGGGGTCAAGTGAAAAGGGGGGAAATGCTGCGAGAAAAAGCCAGGGCCCCGAGGTGGCCCCCAAAAAAGGGGCTGGTGGCGGCGATGGGGAAACCGGGGTTTACAAAATGGGTCGCCCCCCAGAGAAAACCCCGAGCTCGGACGCCCCACCCCCCCAAAAAAACTATTCGTTATTATTTTTTTTAAGCACTCTAGCATATGTACTTTTCCCCCTAAAACCCCTTTTTTAAGCAAAAAGTTCAAGGAAAAAGGGGAAAAAGGGAGTTTTCGGCCCAAATTTTGCTTTAGAAAGGGGGGCACCTTGGGCGGGGCCAGAGACACCTCGCTGGGGGGCGGGGAAAGGGGGGGGGGCCCCCCTTTTTTTTCCCCCCAAAAAAAATTTTTCGCTAAAAAAAACCCTTTTTTTTGATCGCTAAGGGGAAAAACCCTTTTTCCCCCCCCAAAAGAAGAAATCTCCCCGGGGGCCTTTTCGAAGGGCCCCAAAGGGGATTTCCCTTTCCCCCGACCAATTTCCCCCCCCCCGGGCCCCCAGGGAAAAAGAAAAATTCCTCCCAGGGAAAATCGGGCAAGGTGCCCAATTTAAAAAAAACAAATACGGAAACCAAAAGACAAAAACTTAAAACAAGTCACGAGGGTTTTTTAAAATCGTGAAACCCCCCGGGGGGGGACGTCACAGGATATTTTTTAAAATGTTTTTTAAAAGGGGGCCCCTCGGCCCGGGCCATGCCCCAAAAAGGGTCAACCCCCGACGGCGGGGGAAAAAAAACCCCGTTTTCCCCAAACTTGGTTGAAAAGGGGTTTCCCCCCCGGGTTTTTCCCCCGCGTTAGCCTCGTTTTCCGGGTCGAAAAAGATCCTCTGGGGCTTTTTGGGGGGAAAACCCCTTTGCTTTATGGGAGAAGGAAAAAAGTCCCCGGGGTTTTTAAGGAGGCAAAAGGGGGCGATCCCCCTCGGGGTTTTGGGGGAACCCCCCAGGCGGGGGGCCCCCCGGATCTGCGCTTGGTCCGCGCCCCCCGAGAAAAGGGTTTAGGGGGCCCCCCGGGCCGCTCCCCGACCACCCTGGGGTGGTGGCACCCCCAAGAGAATGCACACCCGTGCACGGCCCCGCGAAACGCCCCGCCCCCCGGGGGCCCCCGGGTTGCAGCTTTTTAAGGGGAAAAAAAAGGGGATCTCAAATCCAAAAAAAAAGGGAAAACCCAAGGGGCCAAAACAAAGGGGCAGCGAAGGAAACGTACTTGGTTCTCTCCCCTAGGCCATTGCCCCTTGCACGGAGCTGCAAAGGGGGGCCGTTGTCCAAAAACCGCCTGGGTGGAAAAAACCCCCAAAAAATTTTACGGTCGGCTCAAAAAATGGGTTTGCGCGCCTGTTGTACAGGTCCTCGAAGGGGGGCCCCCGACGTCATCGCGCTCCCGGCGGTTGTTGTCACGGGGGGGCCCCCCTTTGGGGGTTTTTTCGTCCTCACCCCCAAAAAGTCCAGCGCCCGGGGGGGTGGGCCCCCCATTTCTCCCCCCAGCATTGCGCTCGGTCGTCAGGCGCTCAATTACCCTTTTACGTGGGGCGCTATCCGCCGCATCTGGCGGCATCCCAGGGACCGGTTTCGGGCCACATCCCCCTCTCGTTCGACCCGCTCGATGTCGGTTTTTGTTTCCCCGGGGGGGGTATTGCTCGGGCGTTTTTCCCTCCCCCCCCTCCGAGGCCCCAGCTGGGTCCCCCCGCTTGACCACTCGGGGTGAGTAGTTTTTGAGGGCCTCGGCCACGTTTGTTTTTTTGGGGTGCCCTGACCGGGGGGGCCCCCGCCCCCAAAAAACCCGGGGGGGGGGAACTCAGAATTCGGCGCTCGTTGACTTTTTGGGTTGAAAAGGGAGGGGATGTTAAGGGGAAAGGGGGGGCCCCCGCAGAAGAAAAACACTTAGTTCGGGCGGCCTCTCCCCTTTTCCGTGATGAGAGGGTGTCGTTGGGCAACGCGGCCATTTTCTGGAGCTTCCCCCCACTGCACGACCAAAGCGGCGGCCTGTGGGCCCCGGGGGGGGAGCTCGCAAGTGGTTCCAGTGGCCCCGGGGGTTTTGGGGGGAGTCGGGGCCCCCCCGAACACCGGCTCCCCCGGGGGTTTTCCCCGGGGTTACCCACGCGATTTTTGGGCCCCCCCTCCCGGGGAAAAAAGGAGTGACGGTCGGGGGCCAAGCCGGGTAGGTCCCCAGGGGCGGTCATTCCCTCGATGCCGCCGCCCCGCCCCGGGGGAAACCGTGCCGGGGGGGGGGGAGAAAGGCTTTCGACGCCGCGTAGCTGCCTTAATTTCCTCCCCCCTTTTTTAACGACCTAGGGGGCTATCACGTTCGGGGCAACCCCCGGGGAGGAGGGGGGGACGCCGAGCGTTTCTACCCCCCCCCGGGGGGGCCCCTCTTTGTCGGGCCCCCCCTTTGGGATCCCCGGGGGGGGCCTCCTCGACGTCCCCCGGGCCCCCCTTCCCCCCAGTTGTCGACGACCACCACCCCCCGGGGGGAGGGGGGGGGGGTTTACGGGGCCCCCGGGGGCCCGCCCCCCGCGGAGGGTTTTTTCACGACGCCAATTTTTTGGGGGCGAGGGGTTTTTGGGTTTTTGGCCCCCCCGTTCCCCCGGGGGGGGCCCGGGTTTTTTTCCCCCGGCCGGGGCCCCCACACCCCTTTGGGCCCGGGCAACCAGAGGGTTTTCCCAGGCAAGCTTCTTTTTCCCCCCCCCGTTTTTTAAAAGGGTCCCCCGGGGGCCCTTTTTTTACGATCCCTGTTCAGCCCCCAAAAAATCATAAACCCCCGGGGGTTTTTAAAAAAAAAGGGGGACACCACGCAACGCAGGTTTGTGGGGAGAAGAAAAGGGGGGCCCCCCTTCCCCCTTGGCTCCAAGCCAAAAAAAGGGGTTTAAGGACCCTGAACCGCCGTTCGTTGCCCCAAAAACCCCCTTTCCGCGGGGGGGATAGGAAGAGGGGTGGTGGGGGGACCGCCGGGGGGCGCGCCCCCAGAACTATCGGGGGGCCCCGGGGTGGGGCCCCAGCACCTCCCCCCGGGGGCACCTCCTGCCGGCGGGGGGGTCCCAGCCGGCGGGGCCAAATTTTGTGGCCCCATCGTCTAAAAAACCGGGGGCCTCCTGGGGGGAGAGCATCCCAAATTTTCCCCGCCGAAAACATTTCGTTTTTTTTCCCCCCGATGCCCCCCCGTCCAGTCCGCCGGCTGCGGCGGGACCCGGGGCCCCGGGTTTACCGCCCTTCCCCCCGGCCCCGAGTAGGGAAGTTTTCCCCGGCCACAAAGGCGAGAAGTCGAGGGGGGCCCCCCGCAGAAGAAGGACGGGGCCCGGGGCACGTTTTTGGGGGACCCAAAGCAAAGGAAGGGGGGGGAAAAGCAAAACAGGCTTTTCCCCCCATTACCAGTGGAAATTTTGGGGGGCAGGGCGCATCGGGGACTCGGGGGGGGCGCCATCTTGTTAAAGGGGGTTTCCCCCAAAGGGGGCCCCCCCCTTTTGGGGATGTCAAAAATTTTCCCCAAACCCCCCTTTCCCCCTCCGCCATGGGGACCCCCGCGCGACGCCCGAGAAACCCTGAAAACAGGGGGAAAAGCCCCGGCCAAAAGTGGGGCACCCGGGCTTGTGGGGGTTTTCCCCCAGGGGCCCCCAAAAGGGTCAGCTCCTGGTCGCGGACCCCCCCTTTTTGTTTTCGGAGAAAAAGGGTTTACCCCCCTGGGCCCCCCCTGGGTTTGTCGTCGTTTAGTGGGGGGCTCTTGGCAAAACCCCCGGGCCCTTTTTTTGGGGGTGGTCCCCTCAGGAGGGGTTTCCGGGGAAAGTAGGCCCCCCTTTGGGGGTTTCCCCCCCGGGTTTTTGGGCGAGCTGTTCCGGGGGACCGGCATGTAGAAATGGTTGTTGGGGGAAAAAGGGGGATGAGGGGGACCACCCCCCCCTCGGCGTACCAATTCGCCCTCCAGAATAGGGAGGAAAACCCCCCCCCCCCTAAAACCCTTTAGAAAAACCCCCCCAAAAAAATTTAAAATTGGCTCCAGGGGCCCGTTTCCCCCCCCGACATGGCCCCAAAGGGCCCCCAAGATGGGGGGGCGGGGGGTTTGGATTGAGATTGTGGAGCTCAATCCCTTGTGGTGAAGTTCCCCTGGAAGAAGCGGGGGTGGCGGGGGCCCCAAAACCCCGTGCTGTGGAATGGCGGGAAGGAGGGGCCACTTTTCCCCCCCCGGGGGGGCCCCGGGTTGTGGGGCCCCGGGGGGAGGGAACGATCCACTCGACGTCATTGTTGGCGGGGGCCCGGGGGGGCAGCCCGGGGACCCAAACCCCGGTCGGGGGCCCCCCTCGTACTCGCATTGCATTGGGGGGGGTTCTTATTTGGGGGACCCCCGGGCCCTCAGGGGGCTCCCCAAAAAAAAACGGGGCGCGGTGCGGGAAAGGGGCTTTTGGGTAAAAAAAGGGGGCCCGCGACGCAAACCCCCGTTCGGGGGGGATTCGCCCCGAGCAGCAAAAGCGGCAAAAATGGCAAACCCAAAATGCGGGGCCCCCGGGGGGGTGACGCGGCACACGATTTTTTTTAAGGGGGGCCCGGGGGCGGAACGGTGCCCCCATGGCTCCCCCCGCATGCCCCCCTTTCCCCGGGTCGCTTTTAAAAGGGGGGAGGCCTCGGGCACGTCCCCCCCACTGTTTGCGGGGAAAACCGGGGAAAACCCCGCAGCGGCAGGTAACTGACACCACCCAAATTTTTTCTCGCTCAGGATCCCCATCCTTTTCTTTTCATCATTTCAGGATTTTTTCCTTTTGGGCCCCCCGCTCCCAGGCGGCGCAAGATTTTTTCCCCTTGCGCCCCCCGCACGCCACAATGAAACCTCCGGTCTTTTTCCCAAAACTCGCCCCAAAAAAACGAAAAGGGGCGGAGGGGCGCACACGTGGCGAAAAACCCGCGGCAAGGCCCTTTTGGGGCCGGGGGAAGCTAAAGGGATAGGGGTTTTAAAACCCCCCACGCCCCATTACGGTCCATAGATACAAAAGGGGGGCCCTGTTTTTGGGTTTGGGAAATTGGGGGCCCTTAAAAGGGCAAAAAGAGGGGAAAAGGGGGGGAATAGGGAAGGGGGGAATTTAGGGGTTTTTTTTGCCTGGCTTTCGGGGGGGTTTAAAGGGTTTTTTCCCCGATTTTGGATTTTGAGTCCTTTTTTGGGGGGGGTTTTGGGTTTAGGGTTTTTTCCTACTGAAGGAACCCCGGGGAAAAAAGGGGAAAAAACCCCCGGACATTTCTTTACATCGAGTAGAGACCGGGGGTGGCCGCCCCCCCTATACCGGTTTGAGCAATGGATAACAGAGAGATTAAAAAAAAGGGGCACCCTGCCCCCGGGGGGGCAGGGTCTGCACAGGTAAAAAAAAAAACCTTTTCATTTCAGTTTCATGTTTTTGATCCTTTTGGGGGGGTTTCCGCTTCTTTTAAAAACCAAAGGGGGGGGGGTAAGCCCCCCCATCAGACACCAAAAAACTTTTAAAAAAAAATTTAACCCCAAAGGGGGGCTGAAGGGGGAAAAACCCAAGCCCAAAAGGGGCCCCCCAAACAAAAAGGGGGCCCCCCTGGCACCCCATTAAAATCTCACCGCCGCCCGGGGGGGCCCCCAAAACCTTTTTGGTTTCCCGGTAGGGAACCCCCAAACCGCGGGGGGGTCGGGAGGGGTCTCCCTGAGGGGACAAGGTTTTTCCCCCGGCGCGGCGCCCCGACCACGGGCCCCTAGACCCCGGGTTTTTTTCATCTATGGGAGAACAACAGCCGCCCCCCCAGGGAACCCCAGGGGCAGCGCACCCCCCCCCCGGAAATCGGTTGGGCCTTTGCAGTAATTTGGGCCCTTTGTGTCCTCGTTTTGAGGACGCCGTCGGCAAGCGGCTTCGAGCCGCCTTTCATCGGTGGCCCCCAGCCCCCCCTTTCGCCAATGGGGGGTTTCCCCCCAAAAAAAAGCGAAAAGGGGGTGACCCCAAACCCCCGGGGGGCATAAAAAGGGGTGAAAAGGGCCCTTTTTTCCGGGGGAAAAAATCCTTGACTGCCCCCTGGGGGGGGTAGGGGGGCCCCCGGGCTCCTCGAAGGGGGGAGGGGGAACCCAAACCCCATGGTTTTAAAACCTTCCGCCCTTTTGGGAAAAGGGATTCATGCAGGGGGGGTTTTTTCACCCCTACCCCCCCCAATTTTGGGCAGGTAAGGGGAAGCCATGCAACACCTGCAGAACTTCCTCTAAATCTGGTGTTGCTTAAAAAGGGTTTTTCCCCTCCCCCTTGGGGGGAAAAAAGGGAACCCCCCGGCGAGCCCTTTTAGGGGGGGGAAAAATCTAGGGAAAAAACCCCCCAAAAATGTGAGGATGTTAAAAAATTTTCCCCCAGGCGGCCGCCCCTTTTTTTTTTATCCGCTAGGGCACTCATGGGGGCAGCAGGCCTTTTGGGGGTAAAACACCGTTTCCCCCAACCCCCTTTTTGAATTTTTTTGGGGACCCCTTCAAGGGGGTTTTTGGGGTTGGGTTTTTTAAAAAAAGGGGCCCCAAACAGACAGCGGCCCAAAAGGGCGTTCGTTCGGGAGTTTTGTCCACAGAGGGGAGCTTTTTCTGTAGCACCCCCTCCTCGAACGGGGGAAAAAAAACAAAAAAAAAAACCCCCTTTTGGGGGTACAGGGGGGCGAAGTCAGCCCCCAAAAAAACCCAAAAAAACACATCTTCGACGGTCAGTTGTAGTACTGCCCCAAAAACAGCCCCCACTTTTTTCCGATTCGTCTTTCAAGATGGTCGCCAAGGCCAAAAGTGAAAAACCCCTTTGGGGGGCTGGGGTGAAACCAGAGCTCTGGCTCTGACGGGACGAAGAGTCCCCCCTTTCCCCCCCCCCTCTTTTGGGAAAAATGAAAAAAGGGCCCCAAACATGTACGGACTTCCGGATTGGGCCCCCGGGGGGGGGGGAAAAAAAATTTTCCCCCCCAAGGCCCCGGGGGTTTTCCCCCCGGGGGGTGGCTCGCGTGAAACCCCCAAAATTTTAAAAATTTAAACCCAAACCCCCCCAAAACCCCTCTTAAAAAACCTTTCCCGGGTTTTCCCCCTTTATACATCGCGGGGTCGGGGGCTATGTGGGGTTACCTAGAAAATAGGGAAAACCAAAAATTTTCCAAACTCCCCAAAAAAAAAATTCCCTCGGGGGGTCTCCCCCCCGCCCCAAACCAGGGTGAAGTCAAACCTGTTTTGGGGGTCTGCCCCCAAATCAACCAAGACCACGTCGTTTTACCCTCGGACGATCTTCCGCCCCGCCCCCGTTTGGGTGAAAACATCCCCCACGCCACCTACCCTTTGGGGGGTCCCTCGGGCCCCTTTTTCCCAGCCTAAAAGGGGGAAATAAAAGTAAATTTTTTATTACCCTGGGGGCTCTTTTTGCCCCGGGGGACAGTGCCCCCCCGTCCTCGGGAAAAAGGTTTTTTGGCATGAGTCGCCATGCCTTTTTCCCTGTTTTCCCCTGCGGTACAGGGTCCCTGTCTTTTTCCCCCAACCCGGAAGACTACGCGCACTAAAATTTTGGGGCCCCCCCCCGACGGACACTCGAACAGGGAATAGGGCGTAAACAGCCCTGTTTGACGCAACACGGGGGGGGCCCCGGCCCCCTTTGGGGGGGGGCCAGCCCCCGCCCAAAAACCCAGGTAGGGAAAAACGGAGTTCTCGTTTAAAAGGGGGTTTGGGTAAAACCCCCAAAAAGGAGAATAGGCCCGGACATTTTGTCCCATGGCGCAATCTTCCTCGGAAAAGGAAAAAAGAATGAAACCCCAAAATCTCCCCCGGAAGGCCCAAAAAGGGGAGCCCTGTTCCCCCTTTCTCTCTTCTACTGTAAAAAAACCCCCCTTTTCCCCACGGGATAAAGGGGGAGAATTTTGGGGGTCCCCCTTTTGGGCCCCCCTCGGGCCCCTTTTACCCCAAAATTTTCCCCCCACACTTCCGCATCCACCCCCAGCTTCACCAGACCCCGCCAAAATTTTTTTCACCGCTTTTGGGGGGAAAAGAAAAAACCCCAAAAAAAAAAGCGGCCACCTTCCTTTATTTTTTACTTTATCATCGGAGGACTCACTAGAAAAATTTAATGTCGGGGAGCCAATCTCCCCCCAAAAAAATTTAAACCCCTTTTTTTCCTGCTTCTTTTGTGGAAGTCAAAGTTTTTTCTTCTTGTATGGTTTTATTGCTTCTTGTCTTTTTTTACTTGGGGGGTCATTGCCACCCTTGTTCTTCCCCTTTTTGTTCTTGAATCTTGGTTTTTCTTGAACTTGGGGTTTTTTTTTTCCCCGAGGCAAGCATGGGAGATTTTCCAAAAGTTTTCCGCAATTGTTGCACTTTTTTTTGGGGGATTGATTTTCCCTTTAAAAAACGGGGGAAAAAATTTTTTTTTCTTTGAGTAAAAACCCGGGCTCCATTTTTGTTTAGCCTCTTCAAAATTTGGGGGGTTTTTTTCCCCCTAAGAGCGTTTTTGTTTCATCTTCACTTGGCTACCAAAACTAAAATTGTAGCTTGCATTCCCCCTTTGGGTCCCCTTTAGACCCAAAATCCTTCTTTTCCTCCTTCTCTTTCTTCTTGGAGGGGATGTTCCCCCCTCTTTGGGGTTTTTATGTACATTTCATGAGCGTTGTTTTTCCCCCCAAAATTGTTTTTGGTGTAGTTGCAGAAGGGGATCGCCGGGGGTTTTAAGGGGCCCCCTGACGATGTGGCTATACTTCAAAAATTTGGGAATTTTAAAAAAGTATCTTGGCACCACATCGGCCGGTTTTTTTTTTTTGGGTGCCCCCCAAACCCCCTTCAATCCCCTACAAGCACATTCAAGCAAGAATCCCTTTTTTTAGCTTTTTTATGATTTTGCATGGAAAAAGGGGTTTTTATCTTAGAAAAAGATGAGGTGATAGCGCCCCCTTTCTTTTCAATTTGGTGCCCCCCTGTTTTGGGGGGCAAAAAAGTTTGCCCAAAAACCCCATGCGGGGTTTTGAAATTTCCCGCACCCCCGGTTTTTAAAAAATCCTTACTAATCCCTTTTGGAAAAAGGGGGTTTTTTTTTTCCCTTTAAAATTTTTTTTTCTTCTAAAAGTAGGTTTTTTGGCGAACCCGATCCACAAGGGTTTTTTGGGGGGTTTTTTTAAAAACCCCCGGGTTAAACCGACCTTATTTTGGTTTCCCCAAAAAAACCCCCCCCAAAAAGGGAAAAGTCTTTCCCCTTTTAAACAGGGGGGGGGGGTGGTACATCCCCAGGGGAAATTTTTTGCTCTTGGTTTTAAAGCCTAATTTGGGAGAAACCCTTTTTCTCGGGGGTACCAATTGAAAGGATCAAAAGGGCCCAAAAGGGGGGGAGGGGGGAAAATTTGGGTTATTTTATTTTTCCCCAAAGAAAAAAAATTTTTAAAAAAAAAACAATCCCCAAAACACCCTTAGTGCCTTTTCGGGTGTGCCCCAACAAAAAAGCTTGGGGGAAAGGGGGATAAAAAATTTAAAGAAAAACCCCAAGATTTTTTTAGTTTGGAAAATTAAAAAAAATAAGGGGGGAAATTTTAAAAGCAAGTAAGAAAAAAAGGGGGGAAAGGGTAGGAATTGGGGGCCCGGAATTTTTTTCCCCAGGTATGGGGGGGGGGCGACAACCCCCCCCAGTCCCCGTTGGAGCCCCTCGAAAAAGGGATAGCCCCCCCTTTTAAACCCCCGCAAGGGTGATTGCTTTACGGGGGTGATTCTTCGCCACCCCCGGGTCGGTAAATTTTGCCCCCAACCAATCACAGAAGCTTGGAGAAAAAATTTTCCCATTTTTTTTGGGGTTTTTCACCCCTTTTTCCCGAACCCCAAAAACCCTCAAAAGGGGTTTCAAAAACCCCCAAGGGGTAACAAGCACAAGCCTTTCCCTTTTCCAACTCGAGGCTTGGGAAAAGGGGGATGGATGCACAATTGTCCCCCTTTTAAACACTCTAGGGGGGAAAAAAAAACAAAAAAAAAAACCTCTAAAAAATCCCCCCCATGGGCCCCTTGGCTCCCCCAAAAACTCTCTTGGGTTTCCCCTTTAGCTAAAAAAAATGGCCAAGTTTTGGCCCCCGGCAAAAAGGCAATTTTAAAAATTTTGCCCCCCCCTCTCCAACTACCCCTTTTTACTTTTCTCTTCTTTTTCGAAAGCCCCGGGGGTGGTCCAACCCCTTTTCAACCCCCAGACTATTGCATATGGTCCGGTTCTCAATTCAAAATAGATTCCATACTAAAAAAAAGCCCTTTTGGGGTACTCGTTTGGGTCCGGGGCCTGGTTCCCACACTCTGGTCTGGAGCCGGGTGTTAATGAGTAAAAAATAAACCTCAAAAAATTGAACCTTTTCCCCCAAACCCCCCTCCTTGGTCTGGGGCCTGGTGACACACTAGTCCCCGGGGAAAAAAAGGGGGAAATTAATGAGTGAACATTCATTGAATGAAAAATCAGGGTAGCCTTTTGGGGGTCCACCCCCGGGCTAGTCTGGAGGTCACTCTTGACTCCCCCTTTGATAGGGGCCACGGACCATTCTCCTATGGTCCGACGCCTTCCCAAAAAAAGGGGGGCCGGGCTCTTTCGCAGAACTAGCACCTAAGGCAGGGGCCGGGGGGGGCTATCTCCTGGGGCCCCAAAAACCCCCCTTTGGCCCCAAAAAAAATCCGGGGGGTCTTTTTTTCCCCCCTTTTCACTCTTTTCATTAAGTCTTTTGGGGGTTTTTTCCTACCCAAATTTGTTTAAGGGAAAATTTTCCCCCCTTTTTACACCCCCCAAAATTTTTTTCAAAACCTTGGTTTCGGAGTATAATAAAAAAAGCTAGAGCATTTTATCAATAATTGGTTCCCATGTACCTTGATATGTTTTTTTGCAGGTAACAGCCCCAAAAAAGGGGAAATTGAGAGCCTTTTGGGCCCAAAATTTTTGGGGGGCAGCCGACCCCCCTAAGGGACCAACCCCAAGGCCCCAAAGTGTCCATGATCCAAAAAAAACCCCCTTTAAAAATGAAGACCACCCCCCTTTGGGGGTTTCCCCTGTGCTTCTTTTTTCAACGACTCTAGGTCAAATTTTCCGAGGATCAGGGGCCCAAAAACTATCTTAAAATAAAAATACCAAAAAACGCAAGATGCCAATGGACTTGGGTCCCGGGGCCCCCCCAAAAAATTGGGGCCCTATTTTGGGGCGACCGTTTCCCCCCCCCGGGGATGGGCCCACTGGCCCCCCCCATGCCCCTTTGCATGTGGACCCTTTTTTGAGGGAAAGGGGGGAGGGGCCCCAGCCATTGGGGGAAAACGGGCGCCCTTTTGGCCCCAAATTCCCCCCCAAAAGGGTGCACCCCCTCCCCACCGATTTCCCCCCATGTTTTCCTGCCCCCCCTTTATCTCCCCTTTTATCAAAATTGTTCTAATGATGGTTTGATCCTAGGTGGATGAGGGAAATTTTTGGGCGGGGGTCGTTGACGTGGGAATAGGCTTCCCTCTAGCTATAAATGGGGCCCCTTAGCCCCAAAATTCTTTCATGCCTCTTTGGGGAAAGGGGAAATCCTTAGTATCTTAGCGGGCTTATATTTGTGTTATGCTAGTTGGAAAAAGGGGGGAGGAGGCCGGGGGGGAGCCAAACCCGTCTGGTTTTTCCCCCAGTTTTTCCTCAGCGGATGCGACCCTTTTTGTAAGTTAACACTTGTAAGTGATACTTTTCCCAGTTCTTTATTTTTTTTTTGTTTTTTCTCCCCTTTTGGCATAGTTTTTTTTTCTCTTTTGCGCGTTTTTTTTTGTTTTTTCTTTAATTTGAGTGTTTTTTGCCCTTTTTGTTTGGGTTTAAAGTAGTAAGAAAAGTGTAGTTTTTGGTGAAAATTTTCTAGATTTACCTTTTGTAAAGCTTATCGCACGGATTGTTTCTGGTGCTAGAATGGTGACAAATTTTTTTAGTCCTTGTTTTTCCACCACGTGTTTTAAGAAAAATTTTAAAAGTTGGGCCTAAATTTTCAAAAATTTTGACCGGTTTTGGTTAGAGTTTTGCCCTCTTTCTGTCTATCCATCGCCCCTGCAAGAAAAGGGTGTTTTAAAAAACTTGTATAACGCTTTTCCTTGTTAGAATCTTTGCTATACGAACCTCTAAACCCCCGTTATCGGGGGCCCCCCTTTATCCATCATAGGTTTTTAACCCCAAAATTTTCCCAGTTAAAAAAATTATCGTTCCCTGAGGAAAATAAGTACGGGGGAAAAATCCCGGTAAATTTTCAAAAAACGGAAAAATCTGGGGCCCCTTGGGGAGATTTATCCAATA
Source organism: Microstegium vimineum (assembly GCA_022036555.1). Lineage (NCBI taxonomy): Eukaryota > Viridiplantae > Streptophyta > Magnoliopsida > Poales > Poaceae > Microstegium > Microstegium vimineum. The sequence continues at coordinate 52,801 of JAJDON010000052.1, forward strand.
GTCATAAGAATTTTCCCAAAAAAACATTTTTGGGGGCCGTTCCCGGGGGGGGGGAAGGGTTTTGTTTTTTTTAAATAGAAAATTTGGTCCTATTATCCTTGTTTTATCTTTTTTTTTTATTTTATGTTTTTAAAACCGGGAACGAATCATCCATTTTCTTTTTTTTTTTCCCAAAAAAGGGGCCCTAGTTTGGAACCCACCATCTTAACCCAAAACTTTCACTGCTATGGTTTCGCCCTGTTTCTAAACCCAAAAATTTGGGAAAAATATTTTTTTGGGGGTTTTAAAATTAAAATCCTTACACTCCCTACGTGACTTTGAACAAATTGGGTTATGTACCCCAAAAATTTTCCGGGGGGTGATGCGAGGGTACCCTTAAGTGGAAAACTTTTTTTCCCCCCTCTTTGGGGGAATTGCCAAAGGATGGTTTCTTTCGTAACGTAGATAAGTTTTAAATGGAGAATGGGGAAAAAAATTTTTAAACCCCAAAATTTGCCTAACTTTTCTTTTCCCCCCTTTTTTTCATTATTCCCCCCCTTTGAAAAGAGGTTTTCCCCCCCTTTTTTAAAAAAAAAGGGGGGAAAAAACCTTAGGTGGGGGGGATGGGCCATCTTTTTAAAAACTATCATTTTCGGCCTTGTTTTTTCTATAACCGAAACCCCCAAAAATTTTTTTCAACATTCTATGGCGGTCCCCTTTTTAAAGATTTTCCCCCAACTTCTTGAAAATTTTTTTTTTTTTGGGGGAGGGGCCCTTTCCCATGTTTTTTTCGTTTTGTGTAGGGAAGAATTTCTCACGAAGATTCTTTTTAAAAAATTTTCCCCCCCTTTAAAGATTATAATGGGAAAAGGGGGCCCAGGAAGGAAAAAAAAAACCCAAACCCCCGAAAAAAATCCTCGATAGTTGAAACACCCCCACTCCTATCCAAAGTTTTTGCCCATTTATCCTGAAACCCCAAAAACCCCCAAAACTGAAGGAAGAAGAAAATTTTAAATTAAAATTCCCCCTTTTGTTCGGGGGGCCAAAACCCTTTTTAAATTTTTTTTTCCCAGTTTTGGGGGAAAAACCCGGGGTTATCCCCTTTCCAAAAAAAAACCTCTCCTTTTAAACCTCTTTTGAAAAAAAAACTCCCTTTAAAAAAAATCCTAGATAACATCACCCCTTTTTCCTCGGGGGTTTCCCCCCTGGCACATTGGAAAAGTTGGGTATTTGTTTAAGAAATTTTGGGGGGAGGTTTTATAGAAGAAAAAACTAAAAAATTTTTTTAAACCCCAAAAAAATTTCCCCCCTTTTCCCTTTTTTATCCCACAAAAAGGTTTTTTTTTGAAAACCCCCCCCCTTTATCCCCCTTTTTCCCCCCCTGTTTCTTTTTTCAAATCTTATGATGACCCCCCTATTGACTTTGGGGAATTTTTTTTAAGGGGAAATTTTGGGGGGGGAAGCCATGAGGGCCATAAATTTGCCCCCAAAAAGGGAAATTTTAAAAAAAAGGTTAGAACATCCTTTACTGTTGTAAGTCAAGAATGGTTGGATGAGGGGGCCCCCTCTTTTAAAAGAATTAAATAAAAAACCCCCCCTTTTTAGGAGGGTTTTTCCCCCCAAGTATTAGGCAAAATTTTTTTGGGGAATTTTGGTTTTATTTAGTATTGGGGGGAACTCATTCCTCATTTCCAAAAATTTCCCAAAATCATCAAAAAAGGGTTTTTTTTTATCCCAATCACAAAAAAACCTTTTGACTCCCTAATGGTCAAATCCTTTTTTTTTTTTTTTTTAGTTTTTTCTTTTTTTTTTTTGGGTGGTTGATTGTAAAAAACCCCAAAAAAAGGGGGTTTTTTTTAAAAGTGCTAAAAAGATTTTGTTTTGCTTTTATCGCTATGCATTTAATATAAAAATTTAAAAATAATGTTTTGGAGAAAAAAAAAATTTTTTTTTTTAAAATAAATGTTTGGCATTTTTTTGGTGTATCTGTTGTTTTGGGGGTGAGTGATTTTTTTTGAAAAGAATCGAAAATTTTTTTTAAAAAGGGAAAATTTTTAAAAATTTTTTTTTAAAAATTTAAATTTTTTGGAAAAAGGGGGGGAAAATTTTTTTTTTCCCTTTTTTTCCCATTTCTCCTTTTCGGCCCCCCCCAGCCCAGCTGGGCTGGCCTTCTCCCCTTTTCCCTTTTTTTCGGTCTGGATGGAAAAATAAAAGGGCCCCGTTCTCTCCTCCCCCCTTTTTCCCCTTGGCCCGACTCGGCCAAAGGCCCAGTGGGGTGAGCCGCCCCCCTTTTCCTTTTTGCCGCCGACAGCTCTGGCTGTTGTCAGCGTGCCCTTTTCTTTTCCCCCTGTCTTCCCCCCGGGCCCAGAACAAAAAACCGGCCGAGCTCGAACTCCTCCCCCCAATCCCCTGATTTCTCGCGTTCTTGTTCCCCCAAAAATTTAACCCCAAAACCCCTAAAAATTTTTTTGGTTTTCCCCCTCGCTCTGGGTTTTTTTCCCCTCATTCCCCCCCCCCCAAAAAAAGGCCGCAGAGCTGCCCCCCCCAAAACTCGTTTTCCCCAAAACGCCGCCTTTTTAAGTCCCGGAGGCCTAGTCGTCCTCCGCCCTCCACTGCATCCGGAGAATGGTTCGAAGAAACCCCCGGTCCCTCCCTCTTCTTGTTTAAACCTCGTTTTCTCTCCCCAAACCCCCTCGTCGGGGGCAAAGAGTCCGCCCCCCCTCCTCCAAAGTTCTCTGCTCCCCAAAAAACAGCGGATTGAGGTCAAAAATTTTCCCTCTACCCCCCCCCCCCCCCCGGGGCCCCCCTTTTGGGGTTTCCCCTTTTTGTGGTCCGTGGGGTTTTAAAAAGGGGGGTTTTTTTTTTTTGGGTTGCTAGTTAGCTAAAAAAAAATTTTTTTTTTCCCCCCCAAAAAAGGAACTAGTGCTAGTTTTAGTTTTACGGGGTTCCCCTTTTGACGCGCGGGTTTTCACCCCGGAAAAACGATTGATGTAGTCTTTTCGCGTCGCGCTTTTTCCCTGTAGTTATGGGGTTTTTTTTTGGGGCTAAAAGTCTTTAGTCGCGGTTTTTTTCCCTTTTTGCTCTAGATGCAGCACCCCCCGGGGAAAACCCACAGTGCAGGGAAGAAGCTTTAGCCTCCGGACTGTGGGTTTCCCCGAGGGGTGAAATGGGTTTTCGAGCGGGGGGAGCGTGACGGCGGTTTTCCCAAAAGGGTGTAAATTTGACTTGCCTCGGGTCCCCCCTTGCTTATTTTGGTAGCAAATTGACCTTCCCACGTTCGGGGCCCCAAAATTTAAAACCCCCAAACCTGTTTTAAAATTTTGGGGGGCCAAACCCCCAATTTGGCTTCCCCCCTTTTTAAACGGGCCCCCAGGGGGGCCCCGGGCCCCTTTTGATTTTGGGCCAAGTACTCTTATCAAAAAATAGTTGATAGGGGGCCCCCTAGAAAAGGGGTGTTTTTTCCCCATGCATGGGAAAAAGGGTAAAATCAGAAACCCCCAAACCCCAAAACAATTTTTTCTTGTTATTCCTTTGCCACGATATTTGGAACAACTCGTGGGTTAACATTTTTAAACCCCAAACCGGGCCCTTTTAAATTTTTATGATTAATAAATTTTTATTAGGTCCAGTGATATCTCTCTCATATGAAGTGGGGAAAAAATTTCCCCTTGTTTGGGGCTTTGTCTCCCCCTTTTTCCCCGAAAAAACCAAAAACCAAACCCTTTATAAAAATAGTTAGGGAAAATTTGCTTTTTTGGGAGTCTTTTAATTTTGGTTTTATTTCTTTTTTGGGGTATTTTCGACAATTGGGGCTAAGGATTTTAAAACATTATTTTTTTTTTAGAAATACGTGAAAAGGGTGGGAAACTCATGGGGGGTGTACCCCTCGAATAGTTTCAGAATTCCCCTTTTTTCCAAAAATCCCAGCTGCCATCCCCCTTTCCCCCAAATTCCTGCACTGCCCCGCCATGGGGCCCACCCTCGTTTTTTCGGTCCTTCAATACTTTATAAATCATTTTCTGAGTTTTTGAATAAAGCTTTGAACATTTTTTTAAAGGGAAAAATTTTCTAAAAATTTATTTATTTTATAAATAGATCAAAAAAACATTTTGGACCAAACCGAGTTTTCGTAAATTGTTTTTCACTAATAAAATTAAAGGGAAAAGGGAAAAAAAATTTTTCCACCCTTAAAAATTATATTTTAAAAAAAAAATTTTTAAAAAAAAATATTTTGAAAATTTTTAGTTTCTAAAAAAAAATTCAGGGGGGTTTTTTAATTTTTTTAAAATCACAAATCCTCTTATTTTATTTAGGGTTTTTTATTCAAAAAACCCCAAAAAAAAAATTTTTGGGGGTTTTTACAAGCGCGCTAAAAGGGGGTTCGCCTTAAAAAAATTCCTTTTCACAAGCGGGAAGCTTTAGCAAAAAAAACAACGGGGTCATTCAGAGACTCAAGTCGAGAGAGGGGGGCGATGGTGGGGGGATACCCCTTTGGGGGGGGTCGGAAAAGGCGTAGTCGGAAATCAATTTTTTCGCTTGCCGCCCCTTTTTTTTTTCAAATTTTTCCCGGGGGGAAAAAAAAAACCCTGCTTGGGTCGGATAGAAGCATAGGCGTTTTAACTTGTCCCCCCCCTTTCCCCCTTTTTAAAAAATTTTTTTGCTTGAGGAAGCACCCCCTCGGAGGGGATTCCGTGTGCGGGGGACGGGGAAGGCTCAGTGCTTGGGCCCCTTTTTCCCTTTTCGACACCCCCTTTTTAAAAAGGGCCCCCTTTTTTTGGTTTTTTGCCCTTTTTGGGTGGGGTTGTTTTCCCCCCCGTGGGGGGCGGCTTTTTCCTTGTGCTTGGTGAAGTCACCCACAACTTTTTTAGGGCCCGTTTGCGATGGGGAAAAAATCCTAATTTTTCCCCCCGGGGTTTGCACCCCTTTTGGGGAGGGGCCCCCCCGTCATCGGTTTTTTTAAAGGTTGTTGTGAAACCGTGTGAACTTTGTGATTTGGGCCCCCCCCTTTTCCCAGGGGCCTCCACTTGCCCTCTATAAAAGAAATCAAAGACAAAGTGAACAAAGTGTGTGAAGGGTTTTTAGAGGAGGAAGAAGAGTCCCCCCCGGGGGGGGCCCAAAAACCCAATCCCCCTAGGGGGGTTTTTTGAGGGGTTTTTAAAAACCCCCTTTTGGGAATGGGTTGGGTGTCAAATCCGAGGATTTGGGCCCCTTTCGAACAGCTCGTCCACGGTCGGGGGGATCTTTGCCGGGGGACTCCTTTTTGGGGGCCCCAAACCCCTTTATTTCCCATACCCCCCCTCAAAAAAAATAAAAAAACTTGTTTGCCATCTCATGTATCATAAGGAAAATTGGCTCGATTAGCACGCTTTTTTTGACTTTTAAAAGGAAAAAGGGGGGGAACACCCCCGGGGCAAAAGATTGGGCCCCGGCCCCAATAGGCGAATTTTTGTACTCTTACGGTACGTGTGGGAAAAAGGGCTGGACTTGACCTGACCTCATGATATCTCAAGGGGTGTTTCCCCGATCCCCCCTCCCCCAGTGGACCCCCAAACCTTCTCAAACTCGGGGGAAAAGAAAAAACCCCAAGAGAAGAGAAGGTACGGGCTCTTGCGTTTGCGCATGTTTTCGTGATTGGGATGCTGCGTGCCCGTTTTTTTAAAATTTTTCCCAAAAAAAAAAAAAAAATTTTTGTCAACCCCTTTTGGGGGTAAGGGACTTGCCACCTTCCTTTGGCAAATTTGGTTCTATTAAAATTGGGAGGTTTTTTTTGCCCTCACTCCATGTCCCCTTTTTTGGGAAACAAAAAATGTGTAAGGGGGTTTTATCCTAACCGGCTCTGATACCAATTGAAAAAGGGGGGAGAATGGCGACCAAAGGGGGGGGGTTTAATGGGGGCCTCAAAAATTTTTTTAAAATATTGGGCCACCCCTTTCCCCCAAAAAAAAACCCCAGGGAAAAAAAAAACTTACTCAACAGGAAAATCACAGCCCTAGAAGGGGGGGTTTTGGGTACCTTTTTGGGGGGGGCCAAGAGGTACATGGATCTTCCGGGGGAAAACCCAAAAAAAAAAAACCCGGGGCACCCTAGTGGAAAATCTCAAACCCTATGGGGAAGTGAAGAGAGCTCACACAAAAAAAAATTTATTAGAAACTGGTTTCAAAGGTTATTCATGGGGAAGTTCCCTGCGTGATTTTGAAAAAAACGCAAAAAAACGGAAAAAATTTGGAGTTCCCCCGGGGAGGGAGATTCGATTTAAAACAACGAGGAAAAAAAAACCTGGGGAAAAAACCCCTTTGAAAGGGCGACCGATGCTGGCGATGGCGATCCGGGTTTTTCGCGAGGGGGGGGGCCCTTTTTAAAAAAACCCTTGCAGCGATGGCGTTTGGGGGTGGGCAGTCCATTTTTTGGGGGGTGGGGGGGGGTCCCTTGGCAGAGTCCCCCAAAAACCTGAAAAAAAAAAAACCCCTTCTGGAAGGCCCTACGGCGTTTGGGGGGGCGGACGATTCCCCTTTGGGGAAAGGGCGGTCCGTTGCAGGTCCGTCGCACCCAGAAAAAAACTGTCGAAAAATCCCTAGACGACGGGACGGGTCGGTGGGAATTTTTTTGGGGCTTTTTGGGGCGTCCCCGGCCCTGCCCTTTGGGCAGCGTCCAAAAGCCCCAAAATCTACCCCAAAAAAACCCCAAAAAAAAATTTTTTCTCCCCCCAAACTTCCCCCAAAAAAAAAACCCCCAAAAAAAAATCCAATCAACCAAACTTTTTTAGGCAAAAAAACCTTTTTACAGTTTTTGGGGGGGTATCCGAAGAAATCATTGCTCAAATTTTTGGGGGAGAGTAACGGGGGGGAGAGAAGAGATTTGGGGGGGAAAAAAAAAGAAATTTTTTGAACCCGCCCCAAAGAAAATTTTTCCGATTACGGGATCGTGAGGGGGTTTTTTGGAAAAAACCCCCTTTTTTGCAAATTATCCTTTTTATTTTCGAACAACTTGGTTCAAACGGTTTTGCAAGGGGAAATACTCCCCAGAGAAAAATTCAATGGGATGAAAGGGGGGGCAAAAAGCAAAAAAGCGAAAAAACACAAGCAAACCCCGGGGGACTCGATCACGAAATCAAAGCCCCCATGGCTTTCGGTGGGTTTAAAGGGGCCCCCGATTTTTCCCCCCAAAGCAAAGTGGCCCAAAAAATTTTTTAAAAGGGTTTGGGGAGAAACAAAACCTTTTTGGGCCTCATGAACTAGAGAGAGGGGTTTTTGGGGGAAGGGGGGGATGCAAAT
>JAJDON010000053.1:0-59474 GCA_022036555.1 Microstegium vimineum
TGGTTTTTTTTTTGATCCCAAGATTGTGAGCAAAACCGCTGGATTTTGTGTATCGATCGTAAGGCGCAGCGTCCTGGGTGGTTTTAGTCGGGATCGTGAAAGCTCTCTAGTAAAACGTAGTTATCACCTCCACCGAAAGATCGGGACACCCACACTCTCATCAATCACCTACTTGTCCGAACAAACAAAAGTCTCAATGGAGTTGAACAAGCTTCCAAAGTTGATCCACCAGGATAACATCCGGGGAAGCCAACACCTTTCCATTTCTTTCGTACGCTCGGGCAAACCTCACCTTCTTTGCAAAAAAAACCCAAAACTCGATGGGGAAAAACAAGCCCTTTCCATAGATAGATTCCCTCAGAGGTAACATTTGGTGTGCCCAAAAACCCTTTTCCATTGGGGATGGACCTCGGCGCAAACCTGCACCTATCTGTGCCCAAACAAAAAACAAGTCTGTGATGAAGCAAAACAAAAATTTCCCCATATAAATCTCACCTAGATTTAAAATCCGGGTTGGGGCCCAACACCATTACCATTTCTATGGCACCCGGCGCAAATCAAGCACCATATTGGCCAAGAAAACAAGTATTATTGGTGGAGGGAACAACTCCTCATATAGATCTCACCAGAGTAACATCCGGGGCCCAACACCATTTCCATTTCTAAGGAAACCCCAAACCAAACCTCACCTACTTTTGTTTCAACTACCACAATCCCCAATTGGGGAAAAAAAGCTTTTTCCATAGATAATCTAACCTAGGAGTAACATTCGGTGGCCCAACCATTACCATTGCATGGGACGCCGGGGCAAAAAATGCACCTAACTTGTGCCAAAACAAAAACAAACCCCCCCCCAGATAGCGAAACAACTTCCAAAATGAAAAACTCACCGGGGTAACACCGTGTGCCCAAACCCTTACCATGCAAAGGTACGCTCGGTGCAAACCGTGCACCTATCTTTTCCCCCAAAAAAATCAAGTTGAATGGGGGCAAACAAAATTCCACATCATAATCCACCAGATGTAAAATCCGGGTTGTGCCCAAAACCATTACCATTTTCTATGGACCTCGGCCAAACCGTCACTATCTGTGCCAAAAAAACACAAGTAACGATGGGGCGGAAACTTCCACTGATAGAACTAAAAAGGAGTAACACTGGTGTCCCCAAAACCTTTTCCATTGGTTGGTACGCTCGGGGCAAACCATCACCTACTTATTCCGAAACTAATACAACCTAGAGGAGCGAAACAAGCTTCCATATTAACCACCTAGAATAACATCTGGTATGCCCAACCCATTACCATTGCTAGGACGCTCAACACAAAACCCTGCACCATCTTGGCTACAAAAAAACATATGTATCAGATGGAGCGGAAGAAGCTTCCACTGAAAGATGATGTATGTGATGAGGAAATCACCCCCCCTTGATATGACCATGCAACCACTTTTAAACAAAGGTGAAACCATTCTATATGAGGTTTATCATTGTTACATTTGATGAATGGGTGCTGCACTATGAAGTGTGTATTTTTTCCCATTTTCAAATTTTGCTTACAGGGATCAAGGAAGGTTAGATTGCATATGGAAAGCATGGATGGTCAATGAAGTTGATTGGGGACCAAATCCAAGTGTTCCTAACGTTCTCCACCAGCCACCACGTCACATTGGATCCAAGGAAACAAAGAGTCCAAGTCCAACACGTTTTGGAAAGCTCAATTTGGACGCAAAGAGGTCCAAATTTGCGACGGTTGGCACGATTTCATACGGACTCCAATTGGGACGTTCTTAGCACTTTTTGGGAAAGCTTATCAAGTCTACTTTCCAATGGGTCTGGACTCATCCCTATATCCTATCAGATGCGTGCGCATTAGACTTTTTAATACCGAGATCTTTTCTGCCAAGGGTGCTGCGTCACCCTATTTTGGGGCCCGATGGCCCGTGTATCAAGTTGAGTCCATTAGGGACCATCCTAGGGTTGTAGGACGACACCAGGACCCTTGTGTCGTCCTCTCTCCTCCTTATATCCCCCTAAGCCGCCACAAACAGATTGGTTTTGTTTAGATGAAAGTTTAGTTGCTGCTACTTCCTTGTAGACGCGTGTGTCGACTAGACCATCCGTTCTACCTGATTGGGAACCCCACCTTCATGTGTATCACATCTGATCCTTCATCTTTTATTTGCAATTGAGTGCTTTTTCTACTTGTTCTTGCTTGTTCTTCGATTGCTTGCAGCAATAACCCTAGGTGGTTTGGTTGGTTTTGATCCGCAAGATCGTGAGCAACCGCTGGATTTGGTGTATCGATCGCTAAGGCGCACGTCCTTGGTTGGTTGTAGTCGGATCGTGAACGTCTCTCCTGTCAAATCATAGTTACTATCTCCACCGAAAATCGGGACCCCTTACACTCATCAAGTGGTATCAGAGCAAGGTTCACCCGGTGAAGATTTCAGTTTGCTTTTAATTTCCTAAAGTCCAGAAAAACCCAACAAAAAATAGTAGATTCGTTTCTCAAAAACCCATAGACCTTTTGAGCCTTTTATTAGTATTGATTAGTTTGGGGCTTGTTGATTGGTTTACATGGGTTGATTCCGTGTTGCAAGCCCTTGGGGTTAGGCTTTTAGATTTTCGAGTTCTTTCACGTTTTGGTCACTATATCCGCTTTTGTTTACCATCACCATATACATCTCCACTACATCATATATTTTTCCCTTTTGCAATCGTTGCTACCAATTATACATCTTCGCTGCACCAAAATCCATCCACATTTTTTTTCACATCCAGATCTGATTAGGCACCAAAAAAATATCAGCATTGCTAGTTCTTTAAGAAAGAAAACACATTGTTACGTTGCTTAATTGGAATCTGATTTGTCAAGATCCAATTTTGTTATAGTTGTGCAAAGTAAAAGAAAAGAAGAAGAAAAAAAATCGAAAGAAAATAAAAAAAACAGAAGAAAAGAAAACAAAGAGAAAGAGAAAAGAAAAAAAAGAAGAGAGGAGGAAAAGAAAGGGAGTGTTTTGCTTGCTGTTTTTGTGCCTCTCCTTGTAACCGTGACTTCGTTTTGTCTAGGCTCGCTCTATAGCACGGTCTAGCCTAGGACCACACGGTACCTCCGTTGAACATTTCTCAACTTGCTTTTGTGACTAATGTGGTGCTAGAACTTTTCCTTGCACATTATTGTTTAGCCCTCCTATAGCTCCACATATCCGGATACAACTTTATAGGTGTTGTTGCTAGGGTGTCGATACACTATTCCAGGGTTTCCAACTTGTTGTTACTGCCACCTCTTGTTTTGCTTGGTAAGAATTTGTAAGAATTGGTTTGAACGGGTTTTGAGAGTGAGTGAATTACAACAACCGCATCCAATAGTTGATAGGAACATAAATATTATTGTGTATGTTTCTTTTTTTTGTTCTAATCATGACATGGATTTACATGGAAATTGGAGATGATCAGAATTGCCTATTCCAATCACTTTGCTAGGGGTGTTGACAAGTGAAACCATGCTACTCATGAGGTATGTGATGCTTGGTTTGATGAAATAAAATCAGCAGTACCTTTTTTTGAAGGAAACTATGATCCTTATGAAATATATTGAATGGGAGCCCACATGTAGACAAGGAATTTAAAAAGTATGATCTAAACTGAAAAACAAAAGGTTAAAGTTGCTTCAAGTGTTCTTTTTAAGTATGCTTTAACTGAGTGGAAACACCTTTGTAGATTTGCTAATGCTCCCAATCATGGAAAGGTATAAAAAGACATTTTTAGAGATGTTTTTGTTCCTAGCTAATTTTTCTGATATTTTGTATGGCAAATTGCAATCTATAAAACAAGAAAAAAAAAACTGTAGCAGAATACTTAGATAGACTGAAATTATGTTTTTCTACGTTGTGGCTTTGAAGAAAACGATGAGTTTTTTAAACATAGATTTTTGCAAGGGCTTAATGTGCAAATTCAGAATATCCTTGTTGATAAACATTAAAGACTTTTTTGGGGAGTTGTTTGATCTTGCTTGTGAATTTGAAATAAAACTAAAAACAATCTCACAAATACTATAGAAGCATATGTCTCTCCTATTACTACAATTGCAGCAACGGGTGCCAATATACCAAAGGGCATTGATCAATCTGAGATTAGAGGTACACATTAAAGGGAGCATGAATCAAGCTGCAAAAACACCATTGCGAAGAGCATCAAAGGTAAGTTAGATGGTTGTAACATAAATCAAGGGGAGCATGCTTTAGTTAAACGCATTTGTCCACTAATCTTGATATCCTAGATCAACCCAAAAGTGGAACCCATCACTTGATTTTCTTTTTCACACTTTCATAGCTTGATATTCCATGTGACAAAGAAGAGTTGTGTGATAATGAATTGCTATATCCATACCAAACTACCGAATAAAGCTAAAAATTCTAAATTAATGAGTGCTAAATTCAAGCATGTTGTTCATATTGTAAATGAAAATAAGAAGCTCAATTGTTGTCATCTTTACATACAATCGGAATAAATTTAATTCGATGATCTTTGTTTAGCTTAACTATTTGCCAGAATAATCTGACTGATAGATTTGAATTGCCATGTTCTTCTAATATCATTTTCATGCTATTGGCAAATATAATTATGAAGATGATATATGGTAAACCGAATTTACATTTGCTCAAATATACAAACTCCTTTTATAGTGAACGAACTAATCAATTAGAGTATGCAATAACAATAACCATGCCATGTCAAGCTTCCCTAGTTTTTATTTTAAAGAAACAGGATAACTATCAAGAATGGGAGTATGGTTTGCTTGTACTACAAAAACACCTCTGACAGTGTCAAACCGAGACGGTTTGCTGTCAAAAAGAGAGAATGATGAGGACATCACTGGCTTTGATATGACCATGCCAACCACTTCTATAAACAAAGGTGAAACCATTCTATATGAGGTTATCATTGTTACATTTGATGAATGGGTGCTGCACTATGAAGTGTGTAAGTTTTCATTTCAGAATTGCTTACATGGGTCAAGGAAGGGTTAGATTGCATATGGAAAGCATGGATGATCAATGAAGTTGATTGGGGACCAAATCCAAGTGTTCCTAACGTTCTCCACCAGGCCACCACGTCACATTGGATCCAAGGAAACAAAGATCCAAGTCCAACACGTTTTGGAAAGTTCAATTCGGAATGCAGAAGACCCAAACTTGCGACGGTTGTCACGACTTCATACGGAATCTAATTGGGACGTTCTAGCACTTTTTGGAAAAGCTTATCAAGTCTACTTTCCCAAAGGGTCCGGACTCATACCTATATCCTATCAGATGCGTGCGCAGTAGACAATTTAATACCGAGATCTTTTCTGCCCAACCCGGGGCGCGTCACCCTATTTTGGGCCGATGGCCCGTGTATCAAGTTGAGTCCATTAGGACTCATCCTAGGGTTGTAGGAGGAACAACCAGGACCCTTGTGGTCGTCCTCCCCCTCCTTATATCCCCCTAGAGCTGCCACAAACAGATTGGGTTTTGTTTAGAGAAAGTTTAGCTGCTGCTACTTCCTTATAACGCGTGTGTCGACTAGACCATCCGTTCTACCTGATTCGGAACCCCCCCTTCATGTGTATCACATCTGATCCTTCATCTCTTTTTTCAATTGAGTGCTTGTTCTACTTGTTCTTACCTTGTTCTTTCGATTGCTTGCAGGGAAAAACCCTAGTTTGGTTTGGTTGGTTGTGATCCGCAAGATTGTGAGCAGCCGCTGGATTTGGTGTATCGATCGCTAAGGGGCAGTGTCCTTGGATGGTTGTAGTCGGGTCGTGAACGCTCTCCAGTCAAATCGTAGTTATCTATCTCCACCGAAAGATCGGACACCCATAAAACTCATCATTATGGGTGCCCCGATCTTTTGGGGGAGATAGATAACTACGATTTGACGGGGAGATGTTCACGATCCGACTACAACCACCAAGGACGTTGCGCCTTAGCGATCGATACACCAATCCCCGCGGTTGCTCCAAACTTACGGGTCACAACCAACCAAACCACTAGGGTTATTCCTGCAAACAATCGAAGAACAAGCAAGAACAAGTAGAACAAACACTCAATTTCAATATGAAATATGAAGGGTTAGATCTGATACCATGAAGGTGGGAACACCCTGAAAACATGCATTTTTCGAAATAGAATAAAAATGGTTTAATTGCATTTGATGTGAGCATACGAATAGGAAAATTTAAAATTAAAATTTAAAAAAAATGGGCATCATAAAAAACAGGTTGGTTGCCTACCCATGCATTCGTTTTTTGTATTGTTTGGAATTTGCAAAGTCAAATTTGAATTAAAAAAGCTTTTTTTTGAAATTGTGTTTAAAATCAAAAAGGGAAAAAGCAATTTCCTTTCCTTCTCCCTTTACTGCTTTTTGGCCAGCCATCTCTCCCCCCCCCCACCCTCACCCCCCTCTCTCTGTTGGGCCGACCCGCCAGGCCGGAGTTCCCCCCCGCGCCTCAGCTCTTCCCTCTCCCCTCTCTGACAAGTCCCCCCCACTGGTCATTTTGTTTTCTTTCGCTGACAAAAGGTCCCCCCCCTCAGCCCCACCCTCCCCTTTCCCTTTCTTCTCCCTCCCCACTTTCCTTTTCTCTCGCCGGTCGTTTTCTTTCTCGGCCGAGGCAAATCAGAAGAGCCCCCCCCCTTCCCCTAACCGGCAGGATTCGTGCGAAAGGTCGGGCGCCACTAGGCCCCCCCCCTTTCCTCCCTTCCCCCTCTCTTTTTTCCCTTTTTCTCGGCCGCCCCCCTTTCCTTGGGGCCCGGGATGAAAATCCGCGGGGGAAACCCCCTTATTCTTCCCCTGGGCGGTCCCGAGTAAAAAGCTCGTGGGGGCCCTTTCCCGCCATCCCCTGCGCCCGGGGAAAGGGCCCCCCGACCTTTCCCTCGTGCAGACCCCTCTCCGCCCCGTGGGTTGGCAACGCCCCCAAACCACCGTCGATTTTTTTTTCCCCTAGTTTCCCTGTCCCAACCCATTTTGATCCCCAGCCTACAGGAGGTAATCCCGCCTCGCCCCCCTTTTCCCCCCCCCCGGCCACTTGTCGGTCGCCGCTTTTCCCCGCGGCACGAGCCGCCGCGCCGCGTGGGCACCCCATCCCCGAGTGTAATCATTCAACCAACCCACCATCGGATTCCCCGTTTTTCCCCCGTTTGTTGACCCAGTTGGCGAGTTTCGTCATAATGCCAGATCACGTGCGCCGCCACCGCCCGGGGCCATGGGCCACCGTGCCTTCGACCCGGCCGCCGAGCGCCCCCCATCCCATCCTCTCGATTAATCCTGGTCACCCATCGTGGATGGGCGGCCTACCACCTAAACCCCGGTTCACGGGCAATTTGAAAAAAGACCCCCGATTTTTAAAGTCCGAACCCCCCCGGCCCCCAGCGGGCCCATTCCTAAACGCTTACTTTTTTGAAAAGCATTTTTCCCTTTTTGTTTTTTTTATTTTCAAAATTAAAAAAGAAAACCTTTTTACAGTTTTGCCCACTTTTTTTTGTTTTGTTTAAAAATTTTTTTTTTTAAACCCAAAATCGCTCCGTTCAAGTTGTTTTTTAATCCGTATTTTTTCTTATCCTAGTATAGTTTTTTTAATTTGTTAATAACTTTTTAAAAATCAAAGAAAATTTTCCCCGTAATGTTTAATTTTGCCTTTCAAAATCCCTTTAATCAATTTTCCCCCGTTATACTCCGTTTTTCGTGTTTTCAAGCGTTTTTGTGATCGTAGTGATACTAGATTTGTTTTTAAGCTTTTCTTTTGTTTTATTTTTTTGGGTGTTTTTTTCAAAAACTTAGCTTTGTTTTTTGCATTTTTATGTTCCGCGTGATTGCATGTGATGTGCGGCCCGAGTACAAAACGGTAGCAGACGTGGGAGATCAAGGGTTTTTTGGGCTTGACAGGAGGGGGGGCACAGGATCTCTTTGAGAAAGGAAAAGTATAAAAAAAAATGGGAATCTTCCTTGATTCCTTTTAAAAAAAAGAAGTTTTTCCAATAAAATATATGCATGTGTCCAAATATTGCACCTGGGGTTTACCTAGACTTGTTTCCCTTTTACCCTTTAAATTTCCTAGGGGTTATTGTTGCATCGGGGGTATTAACTAGTGTTCACTTTTTTAACGATTTTTTAATCTTGTTATGATTATATGAACTTTTGAAGAAAAAACTTACTTTTAGCAACAGGGGACTTGGGACCCCTTTTGTCGCAAAGCTGGAATACAGTACAACCATGAGGGCTATATGGCTGGTTTTATTTTCAGTATTGGGGTCCCCTCTCCGCATGAAACATTCACGAAAGTTGCCATTGACGACGGTTGGGGAGCGGGTGGTGTGGGACCCGCTCGGGTGCGTACCCCCCGACGGGGTCCTATTCCCCCTTGCCCGTGGACCCGTAGTCGGGTATGTCAGCGAACCCCTTTGAAAGACCCATCGTTTTCCCCTGCCCTCCCTCGGTAGGAAAAGGGACATGATCCGGGGCATTTGGGCAAAACGTCCATGGAAAGTGTACACCTCGGCAGAGTTAAAAAAATTCATGATGCTTCTCACGGTCCCAAGCGGTGGAAAAAACAGAACTTTTTTTACTTTTGTTACCTTTATGAATTATTTATTATGAATATGTTACTTGTTCAATTGTTTACTTGATCATGCAATTTAATTGGGGAAAAGCAAACTTTGATCTTTCACTTAAAATTTTTAAAAATTTAAAAAAAAATGCTTCCCGCAGTAAATAGTGTAATATTTGAGCCCATAAACCCCCATATATGCTTGTTGATACAAAAGGCTTACGCTTGTTTCTTCTTTTTTTTGTTAAAAAAATCCCGGATGGGTACCAATTATCAAGTTATGGGGAGTATCCAGGGATACTGGTTTGGGGGGTAACCCAGTTGACTCCCGGTATGGCCCTTCGGAGAGTTTCTTTTTCCGCTGTTTTGAAATAGATATTTTTTAAATACTCTTCGCTATGTATTAAACATTGTGATATACAATTTTGATAATTTTGTGGCTTATGTTGTGACTGATTTGGGCACCATAAATTATTGCACCCCTGTTTTGTTTTTAAAAGGGGTGTACGATGGTATCGGCCCGGTTTGACTGTAGGATGCAACCTAGATAGAATTGGTTTTGGGAATGCTCTTTTCATGCTTTTTCCTTTGCTTTTATTTGTAAAACTATACTCATCCAAAATTATTTTTCTAAAAATCTAACTTAGTTCTCAACTTTGCTTTTCATAGATGGCTGTAAAAGAAGATGCTGCAAGTCCATCGCCCCGCCAAGGTGTGCAAGTGGAACCCCGCGGGGATAAAAGAAGAACCCCCAAGAGGAGCCCGAGAACAGCCTTCCAGGACCCCCCTCGCAAGAACACCCGCCCCAAAGCCCCGCCTGGTGGCCCAAAGTGGTAAAGAACCTTGGAGGGCCCAAAGATTTCCATTTCAAGAGGGGTTGAGGATTTACCAGGCTTGCTGGGGAGATTGGAGAACCAACTCCGACGGAAGACAAAGTGAAGTACATGTGCTACAGAATAGGCATTTCCAGGACCTTCCCTTTGGGAAGTGTACCCCTACGTCTGCTTTGGGAAAGGGGAGCCACCATCTGGCAAGTGGGGCCGTCGAGTAAGGGTCACCGGCCAACAAAAATGGAGTGTATGGGGGAAAGAGCTCGCAGGGCCCCTCTTCGATTTCGTGCTCATCGTCGTAACCGCATGAGGGAGGAAAGTATGGGCCCTTCCCTTCGAACCCCCGTGGGGATGGCCAGTTGAGGCAAAGGATGGTTATGACGAACCCCAAGGTGATGATCGACTTTTCCCATGAGGGGTACACAGGTCGAGGTGCACTGTGACGGGTGTTCAGCGAAGCTACTAAAGAGACCCCGTGCAGAGAATGATGAGTCAGAGGACCCTGAAATCCCAATTTCCCATCAAATTTCCCCCCATTTTTCTTCATAGGAGAGACCCCCATGAGAATAAAAGCTAACGAGTTGGGGGTCAGTTTTCGGGGTCTTGTGAACTTGGTTTTATTTTTGGGTTTTGTCAAAAGATTATGATGATTTGGATTTTTGTAATGGTGCGGAACTTGGGGGCATGTCCAAAATTTCCCTTATTTTTAAGACATATAATTTGATATAAAAAAAAATGAGCGGGGGGGTTATCTTTTTTCTATTTGCGTTTTTCGGGCAGTCATAATTTTGGGTTTTATCCAAAGAGGTTTCCGATATCATAAAAATTTTTATGGCAACAACAGATTTCCGTACCTTTCCTAATCTTAATTACGCCCATATCTTTTTGGGTTTTGGGAGTTATGCTTTAAAAGTTGAGGTTTTTTTGCGCGTTGGAATCAAAAACGTTTTGATAACTTGCTGTTTTCCCCTAATTTCGAATCAGAATTTAAAATAAAAAAATTTGAAAGTTGAGCAATTTCATAAGTTTCCAACCATAAGTTTCACATTTGTTAAATTTTTGGGAACGTGAACATGTCTGTTTTACAGCGCCATTGAAAGGGTTAAAATTTCAAAAAAATATTTGCTTTTTCGTGCTTCCAAGGGACAAAAAATCTAAAAGGATTATACTATAGTTTTGGATGACAGAGGGCCCGCAAGGGGTAAGGAGGGGCCGTGGTAGGGTGCACCTCAGCACCACATACCACCAGCCACCACCCCCCGGTACCACCGACCATGGAAGTTCATGAGTCGACACAGTATGCAACCATGATGTAACCCCTTTCAAACCAACCTGTAACCCCCACCCCCACACCCCCTGTTCGGGCCACGGGACAAGCGTGGAGAATTTATAAAGGGTTTGCCCCTCCAGTGTTCACTCATGCTTCAGACCGTGGAGGCGGCGATGGCAAAGGCTGTAAAACGCTAAAATCCCCAAAAAATGAATGAGCGTGAGAAGGGCCTCCCATTGGCCAAAGCAGGGTCCCCGCTCAGGATTGGGGGGACTAATCATGTAGGGAGGTCCCAAACGCACCAGAGGGTAGGGCGGGAGTTCACCGACACTTCAGGTTTTATCATTTTCCTGAAGGCTTGTGGGCCAAGCGGGGGAAATTCCGATTTGAGCAAGGAAACCATGACAGTGGCGGAAACCGAGACAGTTTGTCAGTTTTTCGTTTTGCTCCGCAGGTTGAAAACGACCTGAAAAAGCACCCCGTTTCGAAGGGTTCTATCGGTTTGCAGTTGCAACTCATGCCCAATTCTACCCCAATTTTAGGCACTCGTGAATCCCCTTTGTTTTTGTAACAAGCGCAAAGGATGGAAGCCAAGAAAAAAGGCTTTCGGGGCCCACTTCAGAAAGAAAACCCGTGCGTCCCAAACCCCCTCGCAGAACTTCCCCAAAAAAGGTACCGGTTGAGAAAACAGGAACCGTGGTCAGAACAGCAGCACGGTCATTTTCCCGCAACGTAATCGTTCCCTCACATTCAGAACCGCAAAATTGTCCCACGGGCGCCACACGGGGAACACCTGCCCCCCCAATGAAAAACATTGCTCCCAACACCCCCAACGGTTTTTTTCTTTTTGCAACCAAGGGGGGACCCCTGTTTAAAACTGTCCCGAAAGCAAAACCAGCAGAGCCTCAGAACCAGAGCAACCCAGAGGCAAGGCACCAGCCCACCCCCAACACGGAAAGGGGTGAACCCGTGTCGGCAGTCGGCACGGGAGCCCTAGGTCATGAGGGGTTACGTTCCATAAACTCTACCCCCGCTACTGTATTTTTTGATTCTGGAGCTCGATTCTTTCATTTCTGCTGCTTTTGTTAGAATGCATATCTTGTGTTCCCTTTCATAAAAACCCCCCATAACCGTAAGTTCCCCGGGGGGTTTTTGTTGCAATCAGTATACCCCTTCGCTTAGCGTGTTTTAAAGGGGGGGTAGCCTTTGAGGTTAACCTATCCGCTAAAGACGCGGGTATTGATCTCTTTTTGGGGTGGACGGATGATAAAAGTACAAGGCAGAATTAAATCCACCAGAAGTATTGATTTTGATTCCCCAAAAGGGATCAGATCAGTGTGGAATTTTTTGGGAAGCTCCGCCAACAGCTACTGTGAATCAGTGAATGATGGGTCGGAATATGAATCGTTGTTGATGGTTCCCAGATGTTTTCCCCGATGACTTCAGGTACCCACCCCGTGACATTGAATTTTTTATTGAGCTTTTGCCCATTTGCACCTTTTTCTAAGCGTCCAATAGGGGGGGGGTTTAAAGGTTAGAAGAATTTAAGAAACAGTTCAGGAGTTACAAAAAAAGGGTTTCTACCCCTAGTTTTCCCTTGGGGTCCGGTGACTTTGTTAAAATAAAGATGGTACAAGGGATGTGTGGGGATTACCGCTCGCTTAATAGGTGACTATAAAGAAAAGCCCCTTCCCCAAGGATTGATGATTTTTTTGATCAGTTAAAAAAGGATTGTTGTTCACTAAGATCGATCTTCGATCGGGCTATCACATTGAAGACCCGTCCCTCTGACATCCCAAAGATCTTTATACCAATACGGTTTTTAGATTAACTTGATGTTTTTGGATTAACCCAAAGACCGCTTCTTTTGTACTTAATGAATAAGGTGTTCATGGGGTTTCTGGACAAGTTTTGGTAGTGTTCATCTATTTTTTGGTTACTCAAGAAGAGGAAAAAACATGAGAACATCTCAGGTTTGGGCTTTCAGAAGCTCAGAGAAAATCAGTTTATGCAAAAAGGGGCAATTTTGAGTTTTGGTTGAAGGGAAAGGTCTTTCCCAGACATTGATATCCAATGGTGGAAAGATTTGGGTCCCAGTAAAATGGCAGAGTGTTGAAAATGGAATCCACCCCCAGTGTGACTGAGTCCTAGTTTCCTTGGATTGGAGTTCTACGGGGGTTCATTGAAAGGGTTTCCAAGGGCTAAACCCCAATGCGGCTTTTTTAAAAAGAAGTTTAAGTTTGAAAGGGTTTAGAATGCAACAACTTTTAAAAGTTGAAGAACGGTTTAAACCCCACGCCATGTTTATTCTGCCGACCTGAACAAACTTCTCCCTATATTGTGAGCTCTCGCTGGGTTTTGGGTTTTTTGTTTGTGCAAGAACAGAGTTGTTGCTTATGCATCGAGGATTAAGGAAGCCCCAGTTAATTATCCTAACAGATTTTATTAGCAGCTGTGTACAGCACTGAAGATCTGGGAACTACTTATTGTCCCCCAAATGTATTTTAAAGGATCAAAAAGTTTAAGTACATTTTCACCCCGTAGACCTGAACTTGAGACAACGCCGTTGGTGGAGTTTTCAAGGATAAACTTGGAGGGGCCTTATCACCCTGGAAAGGGGAATGTTTGGGATGCTCTCAGCAGAAAAGTTTTGCCAATGAAGTACCCCCGGATATACAGTCTAAAGGTTTTGGCTCGTTAGCGCATCTAACTTGGGTTTTGTTGTTAGGTGAGTTAATTTTGGAATACCCGGAACAGGGGATCGCAGGGTCAGTTGAAGATGAGAAAGAAAAAGATTGCTAGAATATGTGATTGGTAAGGACCAGGTTTTAGTCTGGGTGACAATGGGACTTTTTGGTTCGGAAAAGGTTTTTGTTACCCACAGTAAAGGAGATCTGAGACAATCCTGCAGAGGGAACTCGTTACCTTAAACCCCGGAAGTACCAAGAACCCAGTTGAAGGGGGAAAATTGGTGGGGTTTGGGCCAAAAAAAGAGATGTTGCCCCATTGTTGGGGTGTGTGATAATGCCAGAAGTGAAGGGAAACATAGCGACCGGCAGGATTGTTCAAAAAGATGAAAAATTTCCCGAGGGAAATGGGAAGAAATTGGTAGGGGCTTTATAGGGGTTTTTCCTGCACCCCAAAAAAATGGTTTTACTCATATGGTAATTGTGATCGTTTACAAAAAATTTCTATTTTTTGCCCCGTCAGGGCCCCACCCATACCCGGGGCCCAAATTGGCAGAGTTGTAATGGGGAAAAAAAGTGTTATGCATGGCGTTCCTAAAAAGATTGTGTCAGATGAGGTAATTAGTCACATTTTTGGCGATTATTCATAAATCCCTTGGCCCAAATTGAACTTAGTAAGCTATCACCCCCAACGGATGGTCAACAGAAAGAAACTAACCAGAATTGGAAGATAGTTAAGAGCTTGTGGTGAAAATGGACTATTGGGATAAAAATTTTTTGTTGTATTTCATATAACAAAAAAGTTACCAAACAGTTTTAAGATGGCACCCCTTTTAGGGTTTATATGGGAAAAAAGTTTCAGAATCCTTTTTCTGGAGTAGACGGGAGAAAATAGGGTGTTTGGAGGACGTGTTGAAAAGTGAAGGAAAATACGGACGTCATGAAAAATTTAAAGTTGCAATCCGACAAAAGATTATGCCCACACCCAGAAAGATTTGGGGTTTTTAAATAGGTGACTATTCTATTTAAAGGTTTCACCATGAGAGGTAAAGAGGGTTAATAAGAAAAGGGGAAGTTAGCACCCAGATATGTCGGTCCTTTCAAGATAGTGGAACGATGGGAAGTGGTTATCATTGGAATTTGCCCCAAAGTCTGCAGGGGGGGGTGATGTCTTTCATTTTGTCACAGTTGGGAAAAAAAATTTTTCGTGTGGGGAAAACAGTACCTTGGGGAAAAAAATTTGGGGTTAATGAATTCACTTAAAGGAAAACCCAAAAAAGATCTTTGGGGAAAACAAAAGATTACCCCAGTATTCGTATGGGGCAAAGTTTATGGAATCTATTTTTTGGGTAGGGGGGTTTTGGGGAAAAAAGAGGATCTGAAAAAAAATTTTACCCCCAGTTTTTGAGGGGATACCATTGAAAACCGGGGGGGGGATTCCCTTAAGGGGGGGAGATTTTAACCCCCCGAAAAAATGATTTTTCAAATAGAATAAAAAAGGTTTAATTTCTTTTTTATGTGGACATTACGACTAGGAAAAAATTTAAATTAAAAAAAAATTTAATTAAAAAAAAAAAGGGTCATAAAGAAACAGTGTGGTTGCAATCAGTGTCAATTTGATTTTTTTTTGTTTGGGAAATTTTCAAAGTTCAAATTTAAAATTTTTAAAACTTTTTTTGGGAAAAATTTTTTTTTTAAAATCAAAAATGGGGAAAAACAAAATTTTCCCCTTTTTTTCTCCCCTTTACTGCTTTCGGCCCAGGGGCCCCCCTCTCCCCCCCCCCCCCCCCCCACCCCCCCTCTCTTTTTGGGGGGCCCACGCGCGCAGGCCCGGCCCCGTTCCCCCCCGGGGCCCCCCGCTCTTTCCCCCTCTCTTTGACAAATCCCCCACTGGGCATTTTGTTTTTTTTTGCTACAAAAAGGTCCCCCCCCTCAGGCCTTTCCCCCCCCTTCCTTTTTTCCCCCCCCGACTTTTTTTTTTCTCTCCGGGCCCGGTTTTTTCTTTTCGGGCCCGGGGCGAATCGGAGAAGGGGACCCCCCCCCTTAAACCGGGGTTTGGGGGCGTGGGAGAAGCAAGCGCCCCTACCGCCCCTCCCCTTTTTCCCCCCCTTTCCCCCCCCCCCTTTTTTCCTTTCTCGGCCCCCGGGCCCCCTTTTTTTCGGGCCCCGGGGGGGAATCCGCGGGGAAAAGGGTTATTCCCCTTCCGGGCCCGGTATAAAAAGCTCGTGCCCGGGTCCTTTCCCCCATCAAATTGCGACCCCAGAGACCCCCCGGGCCCTTTTCCCCCCCCTGCAGCCCCCTCCCCCCCGTGGGTTTTTTAGCAAAGCCGCCCCCCCCCGTATTTTTTTCGCCTATTTCCCCTTTCCAACCGGGTTTATCCCCCAAATACGTGAGGGGAAGTCCCCGGAGCCCCCTTTTCTCCCCCCCCACTCGCGGTCCCCGCTTTTTCCCCCCCCGGGACAGGCCGCCGGCGGGTTTGGGGAAAACCCCCCCCTCCAGTGTAACGATTCAAAACCCAATCCCCCCTGGTTCGCCGTCTTTTCCCCGTTCCCTTTGACCCAGTTTTTCGAGTTTTTGTGCATGAAAGAGATCACGTGCGCCGCCCCTGGATTTGGGGCCACCGTGCCTTTGGCCCGGCCCCCCAGCGCCGCCCCCATCCTCCTGACTAAACCCGGTCATCCATGGGATTTTGGACGGTTTTAAAAAGAAAACCCCGGGGGTTTAGCGGGAATTTTGCAAAAAAACCCCAAAACTTTTTTAAAAAGGGAAACCCCCGGTCCAGTGGGGGATTCCATAGATTCCCTTTCGGGGTTTTAAAAGCATATTTCCTTTTTGTTTTTTTTTTTCTAAATTTAAAAAAAAACCCCTTTTTTTCAGTTTTTCCCCTCTTTTTTTAATAGCTTATAATTTGTTTTATTTTAAATCCCAACGCTCCCTTCAAATTGCGTTAACCGTATTTTTTTTGCTCTTCCAGTAGTATAGTTTTTAAATTTTTAATAAATTTTTAAAAAACAAAAAAAAAATTTTTTTCCCTAAGTTTAATCTTGTTATTCAAAAAACCCCCTTTTAAAACTATTTTTCCCTTTTTTGCTCCGGGTTTTTTGGGGTTTAAGGGGGCTTTGGGAGTAGTGATAAGTGATTTGTTTTCAAGCTTTTACTTTTGTTTTTTATTTTGGTTACTTTTTTTAAAAAAAAAGCTTTGTTTTTTTTTATGTTTGTTCCCCCCGGGGGTTGCATGTGATTGGGGCGGGGCGGTTTCAACCCGGGGGGCAGTTTGGGAGGGTCAAGGGTTTTTTTTTTTTTAGCGGGGCCAGCAGGGGGTCTCTTTTGCAAGGGAAGTATTTATTGGGGTCTTCCTTTAGTCCCATTAATGAAGCTTTTTAATAAAAACATATGCAGTGTCCAATTTTTGTCCCCCTAGGGGGTTTTTGATTGTTTTCCTTTATTTGGGAAATTTATGGGTTATTGTTGATTGGGTGTTAAAGCAAAAACTTCACTTTTTTTAAAATTTACTTTTAAAACTTGAAATGATTTTATAAATGTTGAAGTAAAACTTTGACTTTTTAGAACATGGGGTTAGGACCCCCCCTTTTTTCAGCAAAAAGGGGGAATTTCTTTTTAAAACCCCCGGGGGTAAATGGGTTGGTTTTGTTCAGTATTAGGGGATCTTCGGATCAAAAAATTCACGAAAATTTTCCATTGACGAGCGGGGTTCGGAGCGGCTGGTGTGGGGACCGTGGGGTGCGTACCACCGAGGGGTCCCATAAACCCCCCTTCCCTGGAAAAAGTATGTCTGGGGTATGTCCGAACCCCCCTTTTTTAAAACTTATTGTGTCCCCCGCCGCCACCCCCGGTAGTGTAAAAGGGGGCATGATCCCCCCGGGGGTTTGGGAAACAATCCATGGGTTTAAATGTACCCTCTGCGCAGAGTTTAAAAAAATATCATGTTGCCGGGGTCCGGGGGCACGGCGGCCTGGAAAATAAAAACTCTTTGGTTACTTTTAGTTACCTTTAAATTATTTTTTATGAATTTTTTTACTTGTTCCCAAATTTTTTACTTGATAGCAATTTAATTTGGGGGAATTTTAAAAAAAACTTTGATCTTTCATTTTTTAAAATTTTTTTTCCCAAAATTAAAAAAAAAGTTACCGCTAAACTAGTTCATACTTTTGACCTCTGAACCCCAAATTTGTTTTGAGTAGAAAGTGCTTAGTTTTTCTTTTTTTTTAATTTTTTTAAAAAAACCCCCGGGGGGTCCAGATTTAAGTTATGAGGAGTACCGGGATACTGGTTTTTGGGGCAACCTTCCCCCGGTTTTTGGAGTTCAGAGTTTTTTATTTGTTTTTGTAATAGATATTATTTAAATATTTTGCTATTTTAAAATTGTGTGTCATTTTAATTTTTTTCCCTTTTTTGTGTGAGATCTCGGGGCCAAAAAATTTATTGATGTTTTTTTTAAAAACTGGGTGTGAAAAGGGGGTTTTTCCAAACCAAGTAAAGGGGGTCTATGAACACGGAAAGGAAGAGAAGAAATAATTATGTATGAGTGCGATCTTTGGGAAGTAGATTGTAAGTTTTCCCAAAAGTGTAAAGTCACAACGGGTGTTGAAGTTCGCAAGAAAGTTTGGTTTTTGCTTGAATTAAATCCAAAATTTTGGCTTGGATTTTTTTTCCCCTTGGACCCAAAGTGACGGGTGGTATGGGGGTTTAGGAGACTTGGTTTGGCCCCCAATCAATTATTGCCATCCGCTTTCCATGCAATTATCCCTTTTGCCTTTTTAAAGAATTCGAAAATAAATTACACATTTGGGACCCCAAATTCACAAATGAAAAAATAAAACCCATGAAGGGTTTACTTTGGGTAGAATGGTTGGATGGTCATATTAACCCCGTATGTTTCTTTCCCCCTTTCTTACAGCAAAGTCCTGGGTTTACCTGTGGGGGATTTTTTGTGTAAAAAAAACCTGCCCCCTTTTGTAGTTTCCTTTTTTCTTTTTTAAAATGGGGAAAACCCCAACTGTAGGTGATGGTTATTACTCCCTCTAATTGGTCTTTCTTTTCACAGGGAAGGAGATGTACAATTTAAAAATGTAAATTTGGTGTACCCTATATCCCTTTTACAAATTTATTTGCCAATAGCATGAAAACTGGTATTAGAAGAACAGGCAATTCAAATTAGAATCAGATTTTTCTGGTAAAAAAAAAAATAACTGTTATATTAAGATGGGCGTTAAAATTTCCCTTTTTTTTTCTACACTACATATGTTGGTAAAGACTTATAAGTTTAAGTTATGGAAAATTATAATTATGGGTTTTTTAGTAAAACTAAAAACAAGATAAGTGAGATACAGGAGGTTTAAAAAAAGAAATGATTACGATGGAACTAAGTCCCTAATTGAAAAAGAGATTTTTTGTTGAAAACTGTCAGTTTTGTAAATAATAATATTAGAATAGATCTTAAAGCCTTGTAAAAGAAATTTGGGTTTTGGGGGGAATTTTGGGTAAAAGATAAATAAAGAACCAGATGAGTGTATGGGTGCCCCCATCTTTCGGGGGAGTAGTAACTCGATTTGTAGAGAGACGTTACGATCCGACTACAACCCCTCCCAAGGAAATTTCGCCTTTTGCGATCAATACCCAAAACCAGCGGTTTCTAGATCTTGAGGATCACAACCAAACCCAAAACTAGGGGATTCTGCAAGAATCGAAGAACCAGCAAAAAAAGTGAAAAAGCATAATTGCAAATGAGATGAAGGATCAGATGTGATCACATGAAAGGGGGGGTTCCCAATCAAGTAGAAAGGTGGTTTGACCAGCGTTACAGGGAAGTAGAAAAGCTAAATTTTATCTAAAAAAACCCCAAAGTTTTGGGCTTAGGGGGATTAAGGGGAGGGGGGCCACGGGTCCCGGGGGTTACAACCCCAGGCTGAGTCCCCAAAGGACTTAACTTGATACACGGGCCATCGGCCCAAAATAGGGTGACGCAGCACCGTTGGCAGAAAAGGTCTCGGCATTAAATCGTCGACTGCGGTCGCATCTGGTAAGCTATATGTATGAGTCAGGGTTTCCGTTGGGACGTAGACTTGATAAGCTTTCCAAAAATTGCTACAACGTCGCAATCGGAGTCCGTATGAAGTCGTCGCAACCGTCACAATTTTTGGACTCTTCTGCAGTCCGAATTGAACATCCAAAACGTGTTGGACTTGGACTCTTTCCTTCCTTGGATCCAAAGTGATGTGGTGGCCTGGTGGAGGACATGAGGAACACTTGGATTTGGTCCCCAATCAACTTCATTGACCATCCATGCTTTCCATATGCAATCTAACCCTTCCTTGAACCATGTAAGCAATTCTAAAAATGACAATATACACACTTTGTGGTGCAGCACCAATTCATCAAATGTAACAATAATAAACCTCATATAGAATGGTTTCACCTTTGGTATAGAAGTGGTTGGCATGGCCATATCTAAGCCTGTGATGTCCTCATCAATAGATCTCACCTAGGAGTAACATCTGGTGTGCCCACACCATTACCATTGCTATGGTACGTTCGGCGCAAACCGTGCAGCTATCTTATGCCAAAACAAACACAAGTCTCTAGGAGTAGAACAAGCTTTCAAATGATAGATCTCACCTAGGAGTACCATCTAGTGTGCCCAACACCATTACCATTGGTATGGTACGCTCGGCGCAAACCGTGCACCTATCTTGTGCCGAAACAATTACAAGTCTCTAGATGGAGCGAAACAAGCTTCCAAATGATAGATTTCACCTAGGAGTAACATCCGGTGTGCTAACACCATTACCATTGCTTTGGTACGCTCGGTGCAAACCGTGCACCTATCTTGTGCTGAAAAAACACAAGACTCTGATGGAGCAGAACAAGCTTCCATATGATAGATCTCACCAAGAGGTAACATTCGGTGTGCCCAACATTATTACCATTGGTATGGTACGCTTTGCGCAAACCGTGCACCGATCTTGTGCTACAAAAGACTCAAGACTCTTGATGTAGTGAAACAAGCTTCAACATGATAGTTGTCACCTAGGAGTAACATCCGGTGTGCCCAACACCATTACCATTGCTATGGTACGCTCGACGCAAACCGTTCACCTATGTTGTGCTCAAAGAAACACAAGTATCTAGATGGAGCGGAACAAGCTTCCACATGATAGATCTCTCCTAGGAGTTACATCCGGTGTGCCCAACACCATTACGATTGCTATGGTACGCTTGGCGCAAACCATGCACCTATGTTGTGTTGAAACAAACACATGTATCTAGATGGTGCGGAACAAGCTTCCACATGATAGATCTCACCTAGGAGTAACATCTGGTATGCCCAACACCATTACCATTGCTATGGTACGCTCGGCGCAAACTGTGCACCTATCTTGTGCCAAAACAAACACAAGTCTCTAGGAGTAGAACAAGCTTTCAAATGATAGATCTCACCTAGGAGTAACATCTAGTGTGCTCAACACCATTACCATTGCTATGGTACGGTCGGCGCAAACCATGCACCTATCTTGTGCCAAAAGAAACACAAGTCTCTACATGGAGGGAAACCGTGCACCTATCTTGTGCTGCAACAAACACTAATCTCTAGATAGATTGAAAAAAGCTTCCACATGATAGATCTCACCTAGGAGTAACATCGGTATGCCCAACAACATTACCATTGGTATGGTACGCTCGGCACAAACCGTGCACCTATAATGTGCTCACAGAAACACAAGTATCTAGATGGAGCGGAACAAGCATCCACATGATAGATCTCACATAGGAGTAACATCCGGTGTGCCCAACACCATTACCATTGCTATGGTACGCTCGGTGCAAACCGTGCACATATATTGTGCTCAAAGAAACACAAGTATCTAGATGGAGCGGACAAGCTTCCACACGATAATCTCACCTAGGAGTAACATCTAGTGTGCCCAACACCATTACCATTGCTATGGTATGCTCTGCACAAACTGTGCACCTATCTTGTGCCAAAAGAAACACAAGTCTCTAGATGGAGTAGAATAAGCTTCCAAATGATAGA
Organism: Microstegium vimineum; assembly: GCA_022036555.1. Taxonomy (NCBI): domain Eukaryota; kingdom Viridiplantae; phylum Streptophyta; class Magnoliopsida; order Poales; family Poaceae; genus Microstegium; species Microstegium vimineum. The sequence goes on from JAJDON010000053.1 coordinate 21,423, forward strand.
TCTAACCTAGGAGTAACATCTTGTGTGCCCATTACCATTGGTATGGTACGCTCGGCGCAAACCATGCACCTATCTTATGCCGAAACAAGCTTCCACATGATAGATCTCACCTAGAAGTAACATCCGGTGTGCCCAACACCATTACCATTGCTATGGCGACGCAAACCATGCACCTATCTTGTGCTACAACAAACACATGTATCTAGATGGAGCGGAAGAAGCTTCCACATGATAGATCTCACCTAGGAGTAACATCTGGTGTGCCCAACACCATTACCATTGCTATGGTACGCTCGGCGCAAACCGTGCAGCTATATTGTGCCAAAACAAACACAAGTCTCTAGGAGTAGAACAAGCTTTCAAATGATAGATCTCACCTAGGAGTAACATCTAGTGTGCCCAACACCATTACCATTGGTATGGTACGCTCGGCGCAAACCGTGCACCTATCTTGTGCCGAAACAATTACAAGTCCTAGATGGAGCGAAACAAGCTTCCAAATGATAGATCTCACCTAGGAGTAACATCCGGTGTGCCAACACCATTACCATTGCTTTGGTACGATCAGTGCAAACCGTGCACCTATCTTGTGCTGAAACAAACACAAGACTCTTGATGGAGCAGAACAAGCTTTCATATGATAGATCTCACCTAGAGGTAACATTCGGTGTGCCCAACATTATTACCATTGGTATGGTACGCTCGGTGCAAACCGTTGCACTATCTTGTGCCTACAAAAGACTCAAGACTCTTGATGCAGTGAAACAAGCTTCAACATGATAGATGTCACCTAGGAGTAACATCCGGTGTGCCCAACACCATTACCATTGCTATGGTACGCTCGACGCAAACCGTTCACCTATGTTGTGCTCAAAGAAACACAAGTATCTAGATGGAGCGGAACAAGCTTCCACATGATAGATCTCTCCTAGGAGTTACAACCGGTGATGAGTGTATGGGTGTCCCGATCTTTCGGTGGAGATAGATAACTACGATTTGACTGGAGAGACGTTCATGATCGACTACCACCATCCAAGGACGCTGCGCCTTAGCGATCGATACACCAAATCAGCGGTTGCTCATGATCTTGCGGATCACAACCAACCAAACCACTAGGGTTATTGCTGCAAGCAATCGAAGAACAAGCAAGAACAAGTAGAACAAGCACTCAATTGCAAATAAGAGATGAAGGATCAGATGTGATACACATGAAGGTGGGGTTCCGAATCAGGTAGAACAGATGGTCTAGTCGACACACGCGTCTACAAGGAAGTAGCAGCAGCTAAACTTTCATCTAAACAAAACCCAATCTGTTTGTGGCGGCTCTAGGGGATATAAGGAGGAGGGAGGACGACCACAAGGGTCCTGGTGTCGTCCTACAACCCTAGGATGAGTCCCTAATGGACTCAACTTGATACACGGGCCATCGGCCCAAAATAGGGTGATGCAGCACCGTTGGCAGAAAAGATCTCGGTATTAAATTGTCTAATGCGCACGCATCTGATAGGATATAGGTATGAGTCCGGACCCATTGGAAAGTAGACTTGATAAGCTTTCTAAAAAGTGCTAGAACGTCCCAATTGGAGTCCGTATGAAGTCGTGACAACCGTCGCAAGTTTGGACTCTTCTGCAGTCCAATTGAACTTTCCAAAACGTGTTAGACTTGGACTCTTTGTTTCCTTGGATCCAATGTGACGTGGTGGCCTGGTGGAGAACGTTAGGAACACTTAGATTTGGTCCCCAATCAACTTCATTGACCATCCATGCTTTCCATATGCAATCTAACCCTTCCTTGATCCATGTAAGCAATTCTGAAAATGAAAACATACACACTTCATAGTGCAGCACCCATTCATCAAATGTAACAATGATAAACCTCATATAGAATGGTTTCACCTTTGTTATAGAAGTGGTTGGCATGGTCATATCTAAGCCGGGTGATGTCCTCATCACATACACTCATCATCTTCATGTGGAAGCTTCTTCCGCTCCATCTAGATACATGTGTTTGTTGTTGCACAAGATAGGTGCACGGTTTGTGTTGAGCTTTACCATAGCAATGGTAATGGTGTTGGGCACACCAGATGTTACTTCTAGGTGAGATTCTATCATGTGGAAGCTTGTTTTGCTCCATCTAAAGACTTGTATTAGTTTCAGCACACAAGATAGGTGCATGGTTTGCGCCGAGCGTACCATACCAATGGTAATTGGTGTTGGGCACACCAGATGTTACTCCTTGGTTAGATCTATCAAAACGTGTTGGATTTGGACTCTTTTTTTTCCTTAGATCCAAAGTGACGTGGTGGCCTGATGGAGGACGTTAGGAACACTTGGATTTGGACCCCAATCAACTTCATTGATCATCCATGCTTTCCATATGCAATCTAACCCTTCTTGACCCATGTAAGCAATTCTGAAAATGACAATATACACACTATGTGGTGCAGCACCAATTCATCAATGTAACAATAATAAACCTCATATAGAATGGTTTCACCTTTGGTATAGAAGTGGTTGGCATGGTCATATCTAAGCCTATGTGTCTCATCATTCTCCCTTTCTTGACAGCAAACCGTCCTCGGTTTGACCACTGTCAGAGGATGTGTTGTAGATAAAAGTAAACCATGCTCCCATTCTTGATAGTTATCCTGTTTATTCATTTTCAAACTAGGGAAACCCAACATGATATGGTGATGGTTATTACATACCTCTAATTGGTCATATCTTTTCACAATGGAAGGAGATTGACAATTGAACAAATGTAAATTGGGTGTACCATATACTCCTTTTCACAATTATATTTACCAATAGCATGAAAACTGGTATTAGAAGAACATGGCAATTCAAATCTAGCAATCAGATTATTCTGCAAATCGCTAAGCTCAGAATGATCTTGAACTCAATGTACCCTATTGTATGTAAAGATGAAAACAATTGAACTTCTTCTTTTTCATTTACAATATGAACAATATGCTGGAATTCAACACTCATTGATTTAGAATTTTTAGCTTTATTCGGTAGCTGTGGTATGGATATAAGTAATTCATTATCACACAACTCTTCTTTGTCATATGGAATATCAAGCATATGAAAGTGTGACAAAGGAAAATCAGCGATGGGTTCCACTATTGGTTGATCTAGGATATCAAGACTAGTGGACAAATGTAGTTCAACTAAAGCATGCTTACCTTGATTTATGTTACAACCATCTAACTTACCTTTGATGCTCTTCGCAAATGGTTGTTTTGTAGCTAGATTCATGCTCTCCTTTAATGTGTCACCTCTAATCTCAGATTGATCAATGCCCATTGGTATATTGGCATCCGCTTGCTGCAAATTGTTAGTAATAGGAGAGACATATGCTTCTATAGTATTTGTGAGATCTGTTTTTAGTGTTATTTCAAATTCACAAGCAAGATCAAACAACTCACCAAAAGTCTTATAATGTTTATCAACAAGGATATTCGAATTTGCACATTAAGACCTTGCAAAAAATCTATGTTCTAGAAACTCATCTTTTCTTCAAAGCCACAACGTAGCAAACATAATTTTTAGTCTTTCAAGTATTCTACTACAGTTTTGTTTTCTTGTTTTATAGATTGAAATTTTTCCATAAAAAAATTTTCAGAATAATAGTAGGAACAAAAACATCTCTAAAATGTCTTTTCATATCTTTCCATGATTGAGGAGCATTAGAAAATCTACAAAGGTGTTTCACTCAGTTAAAGCATACTTAATAAGAACACTTGAAGCAACTTTAACCTTTTGTTTTTCAGATAGATCATATTTTTAAATTTCCCTTGTTTACTTTTAAACTCCCATTCAATATATGTATAAGGATCATAGTTTCCTTCAAAAAAGGTAGTGCAGATTGTATTTATCTAGCAAAGCATCACATACCTCGTAGTAGCAATTATCATTGTCATACCACTAGCAAAGTGATTCGAATATGCAACCTGATCATCTCCTAATTTCATGTAGTTTCCTCCCATGATTAGAAGAAAACAAGAAACATCACAATAATATTTATGTTCCTATCAACTATTAGGATGTGGTTGTTGTAATCTCTCACTCTCAACTTGTTCAAACAAATTCTTAAAAGTTCTTACCAGCAAACAGGGGGTTTGGGCAGAAACCCAAACAAGTCGGAAACCCTGGAGTAGTGTATCGACACCGTAGAAAACAACACCTGTCAAGCTGTATCCGGATATGTGGAGCTATAGGAGGGCTAAAAATGTGAAAGGAAGTACTAGCACCACATTAGTACAAAAGCAAGTTGGGGAAATCGTTCAACGGAGGTATCGTGCTGGTCTAGGCTGGGACCGTGCTAAAAGAACCGAGCCTGACACAAATGAAGTCAGGTACAGAGGAAAAAAGGCACAAGAACACACACTCTCCTTCTTTTCCTCTCTTGTTTTTTTTTTTTTCTCTTTCTCTTTCTTCCTCTTTCTTTTTTTTTTTTCTTTTCTTTTCTTTCTATTTTTTCTTCTTTTTCTTTTTACTTTGCAACTAGAAAGAATTTGAATCTTAACAAATCAGATTTCAGTAACGCAATTTAAGTGTTTCTTTCTCTTTTAGGGAAAGGAACAAGAATAGAAACTAGCAAGGCAATTTTTTATTTGTGTGTCCAAATCAAATTTTACGGTGTAAAAAAAAAACAGAGATGGATATAGTGCAGGAAAGGTGTATATATAGCAAGGTTTGAAAATGGAGATATAATGATGTAGTGAGAGATGTGTATGGTGGGGGTGTTTGGCGCAGGTATATATAGAGTGGAGATATGATAGTGACCGAAACGTGACAAGAACTCGAACTCTAAAAGCCTAACCCAAAAGACCAGCAACCGACTCACCGATGAAAACCAAAACTCAACAAGCCTGAACTAACAATACTAGTAAAGGCTCAAAAGGTCTATGGGATTAGGAAACGAACCCACTATTTTTTGTTGGCTTTTTCTGGACTTGGGAAAATTTTAAAAGCAAACTGAAATCTCTCACCGTGAAACCTTGCTTGAATACCACTTGATGAGTGTATGGGTGTCCCGATTTTCGGGGAGATAGTAAGTACGATTTGACTGGAGAGACGTTCACGTTTCCGACTAACACCATCCAAGGACGCTGCGCCTTAGCGATCGATACACCACATCCAGCGGTTGCTCACGATCTTGCGGATCACAACCAAACCAAACCCCTAGGGTTATTCCTGCAAGCAATCGAGAACAAGCAAGAACAAGTAGAACAAGCACTCAATTGCAAATAAGAGATGAAGGATCAGAATTTATAAAAATGAAGGTGGGGTTCCGAATCAAGTAGAAGGATGGTCCAGTCGACACACGCGTCTACAAGGAAGTAGCAGCAGCTAAACTTTCATCTAAACAAAACCCAATCTTTTGTGGCGGCTCTAGGGGGATATAAGGAGGAGGGAGGAGAACACAAGGGTCCTGTGTCGTCCTACAACCCTAGGATGAGTCCCTAATGGACTTAACTTGATACACGGGCCATCGGCCCAAAATAGGGTGACCAGCACCCTTGGAGAAAAGATCTCGGTATTAAATTTCTACTGCGCACGCATCTGATAGGATATAGGTATGAGTCCGACCCATTGGAAAGTAGACTTGATAAGCTTTCCAAAAAGTCTAAAGTCCCAATCGGAGTCCCTATGAAGTCGTGGCAACCGTCGCAAGTTTGGACTCTTTGCAGTCCGAATTGAACTTCCAAACGGTTGGGGCTTGGACTCTTTGTTTCCTTGGATCCAAAGTGACGGTTTGGGGGCCTGTGGAGGACGTTAGGAACACTTGGATTTGGTCCCAATTAACTTCATTAACCCTCCATGCTTTTCCCAAAAGCAATCTAACCTTCCTTGATCCATGTAAGCAACAAAAATTCCCCTTCAAAGGTTAACCAATATAAACCTCATAAAATGGCCCTTTTAAAAATGGGGGCATTCCCCGACTGATTTTCATCCCATTTTTTTTTTTCCGTCTAACCCCCCGAAAACCGCGCCCAAACATGAGTTTTGGGTCAAAAAGGGGTTTATTGGGTGTGGTCCGTTGCGAAAAAACCAACTGGAAAGTATTTTTATCAAACATGGCCAGAATGCCCCTTCCAGGCCGATTTTCGCACCATTTTCGGGGCGGAAAAGAAACCCCCCAAACCCCGCTAAACATGAGTTTTGGGTCAAATGGGGATGTTTGGTGTGTCCGGTTGCGAAAAAAACCAACTGCAAGTATTTTCGTTCTCAAACGTGGCCAAAAGGCCTCCCGCAATTTTGACCCTTTTTCGTTCCGGAACAAACCCCGAAAACCGCGCTAAACATGAGTTTTGGGTCCAAATGGGGTTTTATTGGGTGTGGGCCGTTGGGGAAAAAACCAACTGCAAGTATTTTGTATAAACGTGGCAAAATGGCTTCCCCGCAGATTTTCCCATTTTTTGTTCAGTAACAAAAACCGAAACCGCGCTAAAACATGAGTTTTGGGTCAAAAGGGGTTTTTTGGGTGTGTTTCCCTTGCGAAAAAACAACTGCAATATTTTCGTATCAAACATGGCCAATGGCCTTCCCTGGGCCGATTTTCGCACCATTTCGTGCCGGAAAAGAAACCCCGAAACGCCGCTCCCAAACATGAGTTTTGGGTCAAATGGCGATGATTGGGTGTGTCCGTTGCGAAAAAAAAAACCCAAATGAAATATTTTCGTATCAAACGTGGCCAAAATGGCCTTCCCCGCCGATTTTCCCCCATTTTTTGTTCGGAACCAAAAAACCCCCAAAAACCGCGCCTAAAAAATGAGTTTTGGGCCCCAAAAGGGGTTTATTGGGTTTTTGTCCGTTGCGAAAAAACCAACTCAAGTATTTTCGTTTTCAAACGTGGCCAAATGCTTCCTGGCCGATTTTTGCAATTTTTCAGGTCGGAAACCCAAACCCAAAAACGCAGGGTAAACATGAGTTTTGGGTTTAAATGGGATGATTTGGGGGTGTCCGTTGCGAAAAAACCAAATGCATATTTTCGTATCAAACATGGCCCGAATGGCCTTCCCGCGGCATTTTGCACCATTTTTTTGTTCCGGGAACAAAAACCCCAAAACCGGGGCTAAACTGGTTTTGGGTCAAATGGGATGATGATTGGGTGTGTTCCGTTGCGAAAAAAACCAACTGAAAGTATTTTTTGTATCAAATTGGGGGCCCAAAAAGGGGATTCCCCCGAAGGATTTTTCATCCCATTTTTTTTCCGTAACAAACCCCGAAAACCGCCGCTAAACATGAGTTTTTGGGGCAAATGGGGTTTATTGGGTGTTTTTCCGTTTTCGAAAAAAAAAACTGAAATATTTTCGTATCAAAACTTTTCAGAATGGCCTTCCATGGCCGATTTTGCACCATTTTTCGTGCGGAACGAAACCCCGAAAACGCGCTAACATGAGTTTTGGGTCAATGGGATGATGTTGGGTGTGTCGTTGCGAAAAAAAAACCAACTGCAAGTATTTTCGTATCAACGTGGCCAGAAATGCTTCCGCGATTTTCACCCCTTTTTTGTTCCGAACAAAAAACCCCAAAACCGCGCTAAACATGAGTTTTGGGTCAAATGGGTTTTGATGGGTGTCGTCCGTTTTTGGGAAAAAAACCCAAATGCAAGTATTTTCGTATCAAACTGGCCAAAATGGCTTCCCCCCCCGAAATTTTCACCATTTTTGTTCCGAACAAAAAACCCCAAAACGCGCTAACATGAGTTTTGGTTCAATGGGATGATTGGGGGGTGTCCCTTGCGAAAAAAAAAAAAAAAAAACCCAAATGAATATTTCGTATCAAACATGCCAGAAGGCCCCTTCCTGGCCGATTTTTGGGACCTTTTTGTGCCGGAAAACCCAAACCCCAAACCGCGCCCAAATTTTAGTTTTGGGTAAATGGGATGATTGGGTGTGTTGTTGCGAAAAAACCAACTGAAATATTTTCGTATAAACTGGCCAAAAAGGCTCCGCGTTTTACCCTTTTTTGTTTTGGAACAAAACCCAAAACCGCGCTAAACATTGGGGTTTTGGGCCCAATTTGGGGTTGATTGGGGGTTGTGTCCGTTTCGAAAAAACCAACTAAAATATTTTCGTATCAAACGTGGCCAAATGGCCTTCCTGGCGATTTTTGCACAATTTTTTTGTGGCCGAAAACCCAAAACGCGCTAAAAAATGAGTTTTGGTTTAAATGGGATGATTGGGTGTGCCGTTGCGAAAAAAAACACTGCATTTTTTTCGTACAAACATGGCCAGAATGCTTCCTCGGCCGATTTTGCACCTTTTTTGTTCCGTAACAAAAAAACCCCAAAAACCGCGCTAAAAATGGTTTTGGTCAAATGGGGATGATTGGGTGTCCGTTTGCGAAAAAACAACGAAAATTTTTTCGTATCAATTTGGGCCCAAAAAGGCTCCTCGAAATTTTCACCCCTTTTTTTTCCGAACAAAAAAAACCAAACCCCGCTTAAACCCTGGAGTTTTGGGGCAAAGGGGTTTATTGGTGTGTCCGTTTCGAAAAAAAAACTGCAATATTTTTTGTATCAAACTGTTTAGAAAAGGCCCTTCCTGGGCCCATTTGCACCATTTTTCGTCCGGAAACCAAACCAAAACGCGGCTAAACATGAGTTTTGGGTCAATGGGATGATTGGTGTGTCCGTGCGGAAAAAAAACCATGAAAAAATTTTGTATCAAACCGTTTTTCAGATGGGTTCCTGCGATTTTCCCCATTTTTTTTTTTTGAACAAAAAACCCAAAACCCCCGTAAAATAGTTTTTGGGCCAAAAGGGGTTTATTGGGTGTGTCCCTTTTCGAAAAAAAAAAACCAACTTCAAATATTTTCGTACAAACTGGCAAATGCCTTCCGGCCGATTTTTTCCATTTTTTTTCGGAACCCAAACCCCAAACGCGCTTTAAAAATGAGTTTTGTTCCAAAAAGGGTGATTGGGTGTGTCGTTGCGAAAAAAAACCAATGCGTTTTTTTTTATCAAACATGCCAGAATGGCCTTCCCTGGCCGATTTTCGCACCATTTTTTTTTTTTGAACAAAAAAAAACCAAAACCCGCTTTAAATGAGTTTTGGGTCAAATTGGGGAAGATTGGGGGTTTTCGTTCGAAAAAACCAACTGAATAAATTTTTGTATCAAATTTTGGGCCAAAGGCATTCCTGCGATTTTCACAATTTTTTTTTCCGAACAAAAAAACCCCAAAAAACCCCGGGAAACTGAGTTTTGGGTCAAATGGGTGATTGGGTGTTGTTGCGAAAAAAACCAACTTTCAAATATTTTTCTATCAACTGCCCCCAAGCCTTCCATGGCCCATTTGCACCTTTTTGTGGGAACGAAACCCAAACCGCGCTTAACATGGTTTTGGGTCAAATGGGGATATTTGGGTTTTTTCGGGTTTCGAAAAAACCAACTGCAAGTAAATTTTTGTTTCAACAATTGGCCAAAATGCTTCCCCGCAATTTTCATCTTTTTGTTCGGAAGAAAAAACCCCAAAACCGGCCCTAAACCAGGGGTTTTGGGTCAAAAAGGGATGATTGGGTGTGTCGTTGCGAAAAAAACACTGCAAATTTTCGTATCAAACCCTGCCCGAATGGCTTTTCAGGCCGATTTTGCACCTTTTTCGTTCCGGAAAAGAAACCCAAACCGCGCCCAAAATGTGTTTTGGGTCAAATGGGATGATTGGGGTGTCCGTTTTCGAAAAAAAACCCAATGAAAATTTTTTTCGTATAAACGTGGCCAAAATGGCCCATTCCCCGACAGATTTTCATCCCCATTTTTCGTTCCGTAACAAAAACCCAGAAAACAGCCGCTAACATGAGTTTCGGGTCAAATGGGGTTGATTGGGTGTGTAGTTTGCGAAAAACCTACTGCAGTATTTTCGTATCAATACATGTCAGGATGGCCTTCCATGGCAGCGAGATTTTCGCACCATTTTGCGTGCCGGGAAACCGAAACCCCGAAACCGCGCTAAATAGAGTTTCTGGGTCAAATGGCTATGATTGGGTGTGTCGTTGCGAAAAAACCAACTGAAAGTATTTTTTGTATCAAACGTGGCCAAAAGCATTCCCCGACAGGATTTTCATCCCATTTTTTGTTCCGTAACAAAAATCCCGGAAAAACCGCGCGCTAAACATGAAGTTTGGGGTCAAATGGTGGTTTGATTGGGATGTGGGTCCGTTGCGAAAAACCAACTGCAGTATTTTCGTATCAAACATGTCCAGTATGACCTTCCATGGCGATTTTCGCACCATTTTTCGCCTGTTTTATGCCGGAACTGAAAACCCGAAACGACGCTAAACATGAGGTTTTGGGTCAAATGGGGATTTTAGGTGTGTCGGTTGCGAAAAAACCAACTGGCAAGTATTTTAGTTTTTCAAACGTGGCCCAAAATGCCATTCCCGACAGTTTTTTCATCCCATTTTTTCGTTCCGTAACAAAACCCGAAAACCGCGCTAAACATGAGTTTTGGGTCAAATAGGTGTTGATTGGTGTGGGTTCCGTTTGTGAAAAAAAAACCAACTGCAAGTATTTCGTATCAAAACGTGGCCAAAATGGCATTCCCCGAACAGATTTTCATCCATTTTTCGTTCCGTAACAAAAACCAGAAAAAACCGCGTAACATGAGTTTAGGGGTTCCAAATGGGGTTGATTGGTGTTGTAGGTTTTTTTGGTGTGTCCGTAGCGAAAAACCAAACTGCAAGTATTTTCGTATCAAACATGTCAGAATGGCCTTCCATGGGCCGATTTTCGCACCATTTTTCGTTGCCGGACCGAAACCCCGAACCGCGATAATATGAGTTTTGGGTTCAAATCGGCGATGAGTTTGGTGTGTCCGTTGCGAAAAAACCACTGAAAGTATTTTCGTTTCCTATCACGTGGCCAAATTGGCATTCCGACAGATTTTATCCATTTTTTGTTCCGTAACAAAACCCCTGAAACCGCGTAAAATGAGTTTAGGGCCAAATGGGTTGATTGGGTTTGGGTATTTTGTCCGTGCGAAAAAACCATACAGTATTTTTGTATCAAACGTGGCCACAATGACCTTCCCTGGCCGATTTTTGCACTATTTTTCATGTATGTCGGAAAACCGAAACCCGAAAATCGCGCTAAACATGAGTTATGGTTCAAATGGCGATGATTTGGGTGTGGTCCGTTGCGAAAAACCATAAACTGCAGTTATTTTCGTATCAAAACATGTCCAGAATGGCTTCCATGGCCGATTTTCGCACCATTTTTTACCATTTTTGGTTCCGTAACAAAAACCCCGAATAACGCGCTAAAAAGAGGTTTTGGGTCATCTGGGGATGATTGGAGTCTGTCCGTTGCGAAAAAAACCAACTCGGAAAGTTTTTTCGTATCAAATGTGGCCAAAATGGATTCCTCGACAGATTTTCATCCCATTTTTTTTTTCGTAAACAAAAAACCCCGAAAACAGCGTTAAACATGGTTTTGGGGAGTTCAAATGGGGTTGATTGTGTGTGGTCCGTATTGCGAAAAAAAAACAACTGCAAGATTTTGTATCAAACATGTCCAGATTGGCCTTCCATGCCGATTGTGCACCATTTTTCGTGGCGGAACCGAAACCCGAAACGGCGCTAACATGATTTTTGGGTCAAATGGCGGATATTGTGTGTTTGGAAAAAACAAATAAAGTTTTTGTTAAACTGGCCCAAAAGGCCTTCCGGGATTTTCCCCATTTTTGGGTTTCCGGAAAAAAAACCGAAAAACGCGGGGGAAAAAATGAGTTTTGGGTAAAGGGTATTGGGGTGTCCGTTGCGAAAAAAACAAAAGCAAATATTTTTGTACAAACAGGCCAGAATTTCCCTTTCCTGGCCGAAATTTTCCATTTTTTCCGGGGGAACCCAAACCCCAAAAAAGCGTAAAATGAGTTTTGGGTCAAATGGGGTTTTTTTTGGTTTTGTCCCTTGCGAAAAAAAATGAAGTATTTGTATCAAAAAATGCAGAAAGCCTCCATGGCGATTTCGCACCTTTTTTTTTCTCGGAACGAAACCCCGAAACCCGTAAACATGAGGTTATGGGTCAATTGGGGATGATTTTGGGGGTGTCCGTTGCGGAAAAAAACCCCTGAAGTATTTTCGTTCAAAGGGCCAAAGGCCCCTTTCCCCGGCCAAATTTTTCCCCATTTTTTTCCCAAAAACCCGGGAAAAAAACGTAAACAGAGTTTTGGGTCAAAGGGGTTTTATTGGTGTGTCCGTTTCGAAAAAAAACCCCAATGCAATATTTTTTGTTTTCAAACCCAAAAAATTTTTCCTGGCCCCCTTTTTTACCATTTTTTTTGCCCCGGGAAAGAAAAACCCCCAAAAACCCCCCCAAAAGGGGTTTTTTGGGGGCCAAAAAGGGGGGGTTGGGGGTGTTTGGGTTTTAAAAAAAACCCCCCTGCAAATTTTTTTTGTTTCAAACTGGCCCCAAAAAAAACCTTTTTCCCCGGCCGATTTTCCCCATTTTTTTTTCCTTTTAAAAAAAACCCCCCCAAAAACCCCGCCCCCCAAAATGAGTTTTTGGGGGAAAAAGGGGGGTGATTGGGTTTTCCTTTTGGAAAAAAAAACCCAATGAAAATATTTTGGGTTTTAAAAATTTTGGGGCCCAAAAAGGCCTTTTTCCCCGGATTTTCCCCCATTTTTTTTTTCCCGGAAAAAAAAACCCCCCAAAACCCCCCCCAAACATGAATTTTTGGGGGGGAAAAGGGGGGGGGGTTTTTGTTTTCCCCCCGCGAAAAAAACCCAAATTCAAGGGATTTTGGGAAAAAAAAAATGTCCGAATGGGGGTTTTCCCCGGCCATTTTCCCCCCCTTTTTGGTTTTTGGGGAAAAAAACCCGGGAAAAAAAGGGGCCCCAAAAATAAATTTTTTGGGGCAAATGGGGGTTTAAAATTGGGGGTTTTCCCTTGCGAAAAAAAAAAACTGCAAATATTTTCCCCCTTTTAAAAAATTTCCAAAAGCCTTTCCCCCGAATTTTTTTCCCATTTTTGTTCCGGAAAAAAAACCCCGGAAAAAAAGCCTTTAAAAAGGGGGTTTTTGGGCCCAAATTTTTGGTTTTTTTTTGGGGTTGGTTTTTGGGGGTTTCGAAAAAACCCCCTGAAGTATTTTCGTTAAAATTGGGGGAAAATGCCCCCCCCGGGCCCTTTTTTCCCATTTTTCGTTCCCGGGGAAAAACCCCCAAAAAACCCCGCCTAAACATGAGGGGTTTTGGGGGGGAAAAGGGGTTTATTGGGGGTGTGGTTTCGAAAAAAAAACCAAAAAACAAAAAAAATTTTTTTTTTCAAAAAAGGCCCAAAAACCCTTTTCCCCCCCCCAATTTTTTTTTTCCCCTTTTTTGTTCCGTAACAAAAAACCCCCCAAAAAAACCCCCTAAAAATGGGGGTTTTTGGGGGAAAAAGGGGGATTGGGTTTTGTCCCTTGCGGGGAAAAAACCCCAAAGGGGAAAAAAAATTTTTGGGGGCAAAAAATGGCCAAAATGGGGCCCCCCCCGGGGAATTTTTTCCCATTTTTTGGCCCAAAAAAAAAAACCCCAAAAACCCCCCTAAAAATTTAGTTTTTTTGGGGGGAAATTTTGGGGTTTTTTTTGTGTCCTTGCGGAAAAAAAACCCCCTAAAATAAAATTTTTGTATCCCAAATGGGCCCCAAAAAAACCTTTTTCCCCCCCGATTTTTTCCCCCCTTTTTTTTTCCCAACAAAAAACCCCAAAAAAACGGTTAAAAAAAAATTTTGGGGCCCCAAAAAGGGGAAATTTGGGGGGGTCCTTTTCAAAAAAACCCCCCTTTTCAAGTTTTTTTGTATCAACCTGGGGCCCAAAAAGGCCTTCCCCCCAAATTTTTTTTCCCCCTTTTTGTTCCCCAACCAAAAAACCCCAAAAACCCCTTTAAAAAAGGTTTTGGGTTTAAATGGGGTTTATTTTGGGGGGGTCCCCCCCGAAAAAAAAAACCCGCAAGTATTTTTGTATCAAACATTTTCCCCGGGGCCCCTTTCCTTTTGGGCCCCCTTTTTTGCACCATTTTTGGTTTTTCCAACCAAAAAACCCCCAAAAACGCTAAAAAAGGGTTTTTTGGGTTAAAAGGGGGGGGTTGGGTGTGTCCGTTTCGGGGAAAAAAAAAAATGAAAGTATTTTTTTTTTTCAAAAGGGCCCAAAAAGGCCTTTCCCCCGGCCGGGTTTTCCCCATTTTTTTTTTTCCCAAAAAAAACCCCAAAAAAACCGGGGGTAAAAAATGGTTTTGGGTCAAAAAGGGGGGGGGTTGGGGGTCCTTGCGAAAAAAAAACCTCAATATTTTTTTATCAAACTGGCCCCAAAAAACCTTCCCCCCGATTTTGCACCATTTTTTGGGGCCGGAAAAAAAACCCCCAAAAAAACGCCCAAAAAATGGTTTTTGGGTTTTTAAGGGGGTAAATTTGGGGGGTTTTCCGTTGCGAAAAAAAACCCCCAAATTAAATATTTTTGTTTTAAAAGTGGCCAAAATGCCCTTTCCCCCCCCCAAATTTTTTTTCCCCCTTTTTTTTTTTTGTAACAAAAACCCCCCCCAAAAACCCCCCTAAAAATGAGTTTTTGGGGGGAAATTTTTGGGGGGTTTTTTTTTTTGGGTTTTTGGGCCTTTGGGGGGAAAAAACCCAAGGGGGGTAAAATTTTTTTTATCAAAAGGGCCCCCAAAAAGGCCTTCCCCCGTTTTCCCTATTTTTCTTCCCAACCAAAAAACCCCCCAAACCCCCTTAAAAATGAGTTTTGGTTTAAAAGGCAAGATTGGGTTTGGGGCCGTTGCGAAAAAACCCCAATGAAATTTTTTTGTATCCAAAAAAGTCCGGAAAAAACCTTCCCTTGGGGCCCTTTCCCCCCATTTTTTGTTCCGAACCAAAACCCCCAAACCGCGCCCCAAACAGAATTTTTTGGGCAAATGGGGAAATTTGGGGGTGTCCCTTGGGAAAAAAAACCCAAAAAAAAGTATTTTTGCAAAGGGCCTAAAAGGCTTTTCCCCCCCCCGATTTTTATCCCAAATTTTTTTTTTTTGTAACCAAAAAAACCCCCAAAACCGCGCTAAACATTTAAATTTTGGGCCAAATGGGGGTTTATTGGGTTTTGTCCGTTGCGAAAAAAAACAATGCAAGTATTTCGTATCAAACATGTCCAGAAAGGCCTTCCCTGGCCGATTTTCGCACCATTTTTGGTTTTTGGAAAAAAAAACCCCGAAAATCGCGTTAAAAATTTAGTTTTTTGGGGCAAGTGGGGGTGTTAAATGTGTCCATTGCGAAAAAAAGCAACTACAAGTATTTTCTATCAAAATGGGCCCGAATGGCCTTCCCCCCGGCCGATTTTTTGCAACCCTTTTTGGGTTTCCCAACAAAAAAAACCCCCAAAAAAAAGGGGCTAAAAATGAAATTTTGGGGCAAAAAGGGGGAAAATTTGGGGGTTTTCCTTGGCGAAAAAAAACCCAAATGCAAGTATTTTGGGTTAAATGGGGGCCAAAAAATGGGCCTTCCCTGGCCGATTTTTTTCACTATTTTTCGTTTCCGGGGAAACCCAAAAACCCCCCAAAATCCCCCTAAACCCCCACAGATTTTTATCCCCTTTTTTGTTCAATAAAAAAAAACCCCCAAAAAAAGTGCTTAAAAATGCTTTTGGGGCAAATAGGGTTTATTGGGGTGTCCCCCTTGCGAAAAAACCAAAATGCCCAAATAAATTTTGTATCAAAAAATGGGCCGATTGGCCCTTTCCTGGCCCATTTTCGCAAACCCCCTTTTTGTTGGGCCCGGGAAACCCAAACCCCAAAAAACCCCGTAAACCCTAATTTTGGGTCAAAAGGGGTGATTGGGTGTGTCGGTTGCGAAAAAAAAAAAACTGCAAGTATTTTCGTTTCAAACTGGGCCCAAAAGCCATTGCCCCACACATTTTTAATTTCCCTTTTTTGGTTTCCCTAACAAAAACCCCGAAAAACCCCGCTAAACATGAGTTTTGGGTCAAATGGGGTTGAATTTGGGGGGTGTCCGGTTTCGAAAAAACCAACTGCAATATTTTCGTATCAAAAAAGTGGCCAAAAAAGGCTTTTCCCCCCCAGATTTTCATCCCATTTTTTCTTGTAACAAAAAACCCCGGGGAAAACCCCCGTAAACATGATTTTTTTGGGTTTAAATCGTTTATTGGGTGTGTCCCCTTCGAAAAAACCCCAATTAAAGTATTTTGTTTTCAAAAAAGGCCAGAATGGCCCTTCCCCGGCCGATTTTTTTCACCATTTTTGGGGTTCCCAAAAAAAAACCCCCAAAAACCCGGGGCAAACATGAGTTTGGGTCAAAAAGGGGAAAGATTAAGTGGGGTCCATTGCGAAAAAAGCAACTACAAGTATTTTGTATCAAACTTCCCGAAAGGCCTTCCCTGGCCCATTTTCGCACCATTTTTGGTTCCCGGGAAAAAAAATCCCGGGAAAAAAAACGCTAAACATGGGGTTTTGGTCCCAAAGGGATAATTGGGTGGTCTGTTGCGAAAAAAAACCCCAAATGCAAATTTTTCGTAACAAACGTGACCGAATGACCCTTTCCCCGGCCCATTTTTTTTCACTATTTTTTTGTGCCGGGAAACCCAAACCCCCAAAATCGCGCTAAACATGAGTTTTGGGGCCCAAAAGGGGGGTTTATTTGGGGGGTGTTTCCCTTGCGAAAAAAAAACCCGCAAAATATTTTTGGGATCAAACCCTTTTCCCGAAGACCTTCCATGGCCCATTTTCGCACCATTTTTCGTTTCCCGGGAAATGAAAACCCCCAAACCGGGGCTTAAAAATGGGTTTTTTTTCAAAAAAGGGGAGATTAGGGTGGGTTTTTTTGCGAAAAAAAACCCAAATGCAAGTATTTTTTTGGGTTTTAAACGTGGCCCCAAAAAGCCATTCCCCGACAGATTTTCATCCCCTTTTTCGTTCCCCTTAAAAAAAAACCCCCAAAAAAACCCCCTAAACTGAAATTTTGGGTTTAAATGGGGTGATTGGGGTGTCCATTGCGGGGGAAAAACCAAATGAAAGTATTTTTGGGATCAAACATGGGCCCGAAAGGGCCCTTCCCCCCCCGCCCCAATTTTTTGAACCCTTTTTGGTTTCCGGAAAAAAAAACCCCCAAAAAACCCCGCTAAACATGGTTTTTTGGGGCAAATGGGGGTGATTAAGTGGGTCCCTTGCGAAAAAAACAACCCACAAGTATTTTCGTATCAAAAAATTGGTTTCCCGAAAAAGGCCTTTCCCCGGCCCAAATTTTCCCCACCATTTTTGGTTCCGGAACCAAAAATCCCCCAAAAAAGCGCTAAAAATAAATTTTTGGGGCAAATGGGGATAATTTGGGTGTGTCTGTTGCGAAAAAACCAACGGGAAGTATTTTTTGTATCAAAGTGAACCCGAATGAAACCCTTCCCTGGGCCCATTTTTGCACTATTTTTCTGCCGGGAACGAAACCCCCCAAAAAACGGTAAAAAATGATTTTGGGCCAAATGGGGTTTATTGGGTGTTCCTTGCAAAAAAACCAACTGCAAAATATTTTTGTATCCAAAAAAGTCCCCGAATGACCTTCCAAAGGCCCATTTTCGCAACCCTTTTTAGTGCCGGGAAATAAAAACCCCGAAACCCCGTAAACTTTAGTTTTGGGGCAAATTGGGGGTATTAGGTGTTTTCGGTTTCGAAAAAAACCCCAAATGCAAATATTTTGTTTCAAACGTGGCCCAAAAAGCCTTCCCCGACAATTTTCATCCCCTTTTTCGTTCCGTAACAAAAACCCCCCAAAACCGCGGGTTAAAAATGAGTTTTGGGGCAAATAGGGGGATTGGGTGTGTCCGTTGCGAAAAAACCAAATGCAAAATATTTTTATCAAATGGGCCCAAAAAAGGCATTTTCCCCCACAGATTTTTTATCCCATTTTTTGTTGCAACAAAAACCCAGGAAAACCGCGCTAAACATGAGTTTTTGGGTCAAATGGGGTTGATTGGGTGTGTCCGTTGCGAAAAAAAAAAACCCAAAGGGAAGTTTTTTTCGTATCAAACTTTTTTCCAGAATTTGGGCCTTTCCCTGGCCCCCATTTTGCACCATTTTTCGGTTTTCCCGGGGGAAAAAAAACCCCAAACCCCCGCTAAAATGAGGTTTTGGGGGCAAATGGCGATGATTGGGTGTGTCCCTTCGAAAAAAAAAAAAATGAAAGGGTTTTCGTATCAAAAAGTGGCCAAAATGGGTTTCCCCCCACAGGTTTTATCCCATTTTTTTTTCTGTAACAAAAACCCCCCCCAAAAGCGCCCAAACATGAGTTTGGGTCAAATGGGGGTTGGGTTGGGTTTTCTCCTTTCCCAAAAAACCAAAAGCAAGGAATTTTGTATCAAACATGTCCCGAAAGGGCCCTTTTCCCCGGCCCATTTTCCCCACCATTTTTCCCTGCCGGAACCAAAAAACCCAAAAACCCCGCTAAACATAGTTTTTGGGTTAAAAATTTGGGGATGATTGGTGTGTCCGTTGCAAAAAAAACCAAATGAAAATTTTTTGTATCAAAATGGCCAGAAGGCCCCCCTCGCCGTTTTTTGACCATTTTTTGGGTTCCCGGGAAAAAAAAATCCCGAAAAAAAACCCCCTAAAATGAGTTTTTTGGGGCAAATTTGGGGGTTAAATTTTGGGGGGGCCCGTTGCGAAAAAAAAAAACTCCCAAATTTTTTTCGTATCAAAGTGGCCCCAAAAAGGGATTCCCCCACAGATTTTCAAACCCTTTTTTTTTTCCGTAAAAAAAAACCCCCAAAACCCCCGCTTAAAATGAGTTTTGGGCCAAAGGGGTTTATTGGGGGTGTCCGGTTGCGAAAAAAACCCCAAATACCAAATATTTTGTATTCCCAAAAGGGCCACAAGACCTTCCCTGGCCCATTTTTGCCCCTAATTTTTTTAAAGGGCGGAAAAAAAGAAAACCCCAAAATTTGCGCTAAAAAATGATTTGGGTCAAAAAGGGGTTTTATTGGGTATGTCCCTTGGGGAAAAAAAAAAAAAATGCAAGTTTTTTCGTATCAAACATATCCGAAAAGGCCCTTTTCCCCGGCCCCATTTTCGCACCATTTTTTCCGTGCCGGAAAAAAGAAACCCCGAAACCCGCCCCCTAAACATGAAATTTTTGGGGCCAAATTGGGGGATGATTGGGTTTTGTCCCTTTCGAAAAAACCAACTGAAAGTATTTTCATATCCAAAGTTGGGGAAAAAAGGCTTTCCCCCAAAAAATTTTCATCCCTTTTTTTTTCCCAACAAAAAAAACCCCCAAAAAAAGCCTAAACAAAGTTTTGGGGCAAATGGGGGTTTATTGGGTTTTTTTTTTGTCCGTTGCGAAAAAACCAACTGCAATTTTTTTTCCCTATCAAACATGTCCAAAATGGCCTTCCCATGGGGAAATTTTTTTCACCATTTTTTTGTGCCGGAAAACCCAAACCCCCAAACCGCGCTAAAAGGGGTTTTGGGGCAAATGGCGATGATTTGGGGGTGTCCGGGTGGGGAAAAAAAACCCAAATGGGAAAATATTTTGTATCAAACGGGCCAAAATGGCATTTCCCCGACAGATTTTCCCTCCCCCTTTTTTGTTCGTAACAAAAACCCCGAAACCGCGTTAAAAAATGGTTTCGGGGGCAAATGGGGTTTTATTGGGTGCTCCGTTGCGAAAAAAGCAACAGCCAAATACTTCGTATCAAACATGGCCCAAAAGGCCTCCCTGGCCGATTTTTGCACCATTTTTGGTTCCGGAACAAAAACCCCAAAAACCCCCGCGCTAAACATGAGTTTTTTGGGGCCAAAAGGGGATGATTAAAATGTGTCCATTTTGAAAAAAGGGAACTACAAGTATTTTGTATCAAAAAAATGGCCAGAAAAGGCCTTCCCCGGCCCCAATTTTTTTGCACCATTTTTGGGTTTCCGGGAAAAAAAATCCGGAAAAAAGCCCCTAAACATGAGTTTTGGGTCCCAAAAGGGATAATTGGGTGTTTTCCCCCTTTCGAAAAAAACCCAAAAACAAGTATTTTCGTATCAAATGTGGCCAAATTTACCCTTCCCCGGCCGTTTTTTCACTTTTTTCGTTTCCGGAAAAGAAAAACCCCCAAAAATCGGCTAAACCCCCACAGATTTTCATCCCAAATTTTTTTTTTAATAACAAAAAAACCCAAAAAATCCGGGGCAAAAAATGGGCTTTTGGGCCCAAAAGGGGGTTGAATTTGGGGGTGTCCGTTGCGAAAAAAAACCCAAATGCAAGTAATTTTTGTAAAAAACATGTCCAAAATTGGGGCCCTTTCCCCGGCCGATTTTCCCCACCCTTTTTTTTGCCGGGAACCCCCAAACCCCCAAAAATCGCCTAAACATAAGTTTTGGGGAAAAGGGGATTTTTGGGTGTGTCGGGTTGCGAAAAAACCAACTGCAATATTTTTTGTTTCAAAAAGGGCCAAAAAAGCCATTGCCCGACACATTTTAATCCCATTTTTTGTTTCCGTTAAAAAAAACCCCGAAAAACCCCGCTAAACATATTTTTTTGGGGCCCAAAAGGCTTTTATTTGGGTTTTTGTCCGTTGCGAAAAAAACCCCAATGCAAAATTTTCGAAACAAACATGGGCCAGAATGGCCTTTTCCCTGGCCCATTTTTTGCACCATTTTTTTTTGTTCCGGAACCAAAAAACCCCCGAAAAACCCCGTAAAAATAGTTTTTTGGGTTTAAATGGCGATGATTGGGGGTGTCCATTGCGAAAAAACCAACTGAAAGTATTTTTTGTATCAAACATGGCCAGAATGGGGCCCTTCCCCGGCCGATTTTTGCACCCTTTTTGGGTTTCCCGGGAAAAAAAACCCCAAAAAACCCCGCTAAACATGAGTTTTTTGGGGCAAATGGGGATGATTAAGTGTGTCCATTCGAAAAAAAAACAATACAAGTATTTTCCCTATCAAAAAATGTCCCAAAAAGGGCCCTTCCCCGGCCGATTTTCCGCCCCCATTTTTGGTTTTCCGGGAAAAAAAATCCCCAAAAACGCGGGGTTTAAAAATGAGTTTTGGGGAAATGGGATAAATTTGGGGTGTCTGTTGGGGAAAAAAAACCCAAATGCAAGTATTTTCGTATCCCAAAAGGGCCCCGAATGGGCCTTCCCCGGCCCATTTTTTTCACTATTTTTCGTGCCGGAACCCAAAACCCCAAAAACCCCGTTAAAAAATGAGTTTTTTGGGGCCAAAAGGGGGTTTATTGGGGGTGTCCCCTTGCGAATAAAACCCAAATGCAAGTAAATTTTGTATCAAACATGTCCAGAATTTACCTTTCCCCTGGGCCCATTTTCGCCCCAAAAATTTTTTGTGCCGGAAATGAAACCCCGGGAAAACCCCCCGCTTTAAAATAGTTTTTTGGGGCAAAATGGGGAAAGATTAGTGTGTTTGGTTGCGAAAAAAAAAAAACTGCAAGTATTTTTTTGTTTTTAAAAAAAACTGGCCAAAATGCCATTCCCCGACAGATTTTATCCCATTTTTCGTTTCCCTAAACAAAAACCCCCAAAAACCCCCCCCTAAACATGAGTTTTTGGGGCAAATAGGGTCATTGGGTGTTTTCCGTTGCGAAAAAACCCCCCCCAAGTATTTTCGTATCAAACGTGGCCAAAAAAGGCATTCCCCACGATTTTTACCCATTTTTCGTTTTTCCCTAACAAAAACCCAGAAAACCCCGTAAACTGAGTTTGGGTCAAATGGGGGGTTTGATTGGGTGTGGGCCCCTTGCGAAAAAAACCAAAAAACAAGTATTTTCGTATCAAACATTCCAGAATGGCCTTCCATGGCCCATTTTCGCCCCCCCCCCCCCCATTTTTTTGTGCCGGGAAAGAAACCCCGAAACCCCGGGGAAACAGGGGTTTTGGGTTTTAAATGGCGATATTGGGGGTGTCCCCTTGCGAAAAAACCCCCAATGAAAGTATTTTTTGTATAAACGTGGGCCCCAATGGCATTTCCCCCACAGATTTTCATTTCCCCTTTTTTTTTTGTAACAAAAACCCCCAAAAACCACGTTAAACATTTAGTTTCGGGGCCAAAAAAAGGGTTGATTGGGTGTCTCCGTTCGAAAAAAAAACCAAAAGGGAAGTACTTTCGATCAAACATGGCCCGAATTGGGCCCCCCTGGCCCATTTTCGCACCATTTTTTGGGTTTCCCGGGCAAAAACCCCAAAAACCCCGCTAAACATGAGTTTTTGGGGTCAACTGGGGATGATTAAGTGTGTCCATTTTTGGAAAAAAAACAACTACAAGTATTTTGATCAAACATGGCCAGAAGGCCTTCCCCGGCCAATTTTCGCCCATTTTGGTTCCAAAAAAATCCCGAAAAAGCGCTAAACATGAGTTTTTGGGGCAAATGGGGGGGTTAAATTGGGGGGTGTCCGTTTCGAAAAAAAACCCAAATTGGGAAGTTTTTTTTCGTGGGCAAAAGTGGCCAGAATGACCCCTTTCCCCGGCCCAAATTTTTTCACTATTTTTCGGCCGGAAAAAAAAACCCCGAAAAAAGCGCTAAACCCCGACAGATTTTTTATCCCCTTTTTGGGTTTAATAACAAAAACCCCGAAAATTCTTGCTAAAAATGAAATTTTTTGGGGAAAAAGAAGGGTTTATTGGGGGGTGTTCCCCTTGCGAAAAAAAAACCAAATCAAGATTTTTTTATAAAAAATGTCCGATTGGCCTTTCCCCCGGCCCCATTTTCGCACCATTTTTGTGCCGGAAACCGGGAAACCCCCAAAAAAACCCCACTAAAAAAAGTTTTTGGGGGGGGAAAGGGGGTTTATTTTGGGGGTGGGCGGTTCGAAAAAACCAACGCAAGTATTTTCGTTTTAAACGTGGGCCAAAAAAGCCATTGCCCGAAAACATTTTAAACCCCTTTTTTTTGGGGCCCTAACAAAAACCCCGAAAACCTCGCTTTAAAAATTGGGGTTTTTTGGGGCAAATGGGCTTGATTGGGTGGTTTTGGCGGGGAAAAAAAAACCCAAATGCAAGTATTTTTGTTTTCAAAAGTGGCCAAAATTTGGGAAATTCCCCCCACAGATTTTTTATCCATTTTTTTGTTCCGTAACAAAAAAACCCCCAAAAAACCGCGCTAAACATGAGTTTTGGTTCAAATGGCGATTTATTGGGTGTGTCCATTGCAAAAAAAACCAAAATTTAAGTATTTTTGAAACAAACATGGCTAGAATGGCCTTTCCCCGGCCCCATTTTTGCACCTTTTTTTTGGTTTCCCGGGAAAAAAAAACCCCAAAAAAAGCGCAAAAAAATGAGTTTTTTTGGGGTTTAAATGGGGGGAAATTTAAATGTTTTCCATTGCCCCAAAAAAGCAACTACAAGTAATTTTTGTATCAAACATGTCCAAATGGGGCCCCTTCCCTGGGCCCATTTTCGCCCCCATTTTTGGGTTTCCCGGAAAAAAAAATCCCCCAAAAACCCCCGCCTTTAAAAATTTAGTTTTGGGCCAAAAGGGGGGTTGGGTTTGGGTTTTTTTGGGCCGTTGCGAAAAAAACCCCCCCGCAAGTATTTTTTGTATCAAAAATGTCCCGAAAAGACCTTTTTATGGCCCATTTTGCACCATTTTTTTGTGCCGGGGAAATGAAACCCCCAAACCGCGCTAAAAATGATTTGGGTCAAAAAGGGGATGATTAGGTGTGTCGGTTGCGAAAAAAAACCCCCTGCCGTATTTTTTGTTTTCCCAAAAATGGCCAAAAAGCCCTTTCCCCCCACAGATTTTCATCCCCCCTTTTTGTTCCGTAACAAAACCCCGAAAAAAACCCCGCTAAACATGAGTTTTGGGTCAAAAAGGGTCGAAATTGGGGTGTTTTTCCCTTGCGAAAAAACCAACCCGCAAGTATTTTGTTTCAAACCCTGGCCCAAAAAGGCATTCCCCCGGGCAGATTTTTTTCCCATTTTTTGTTCCGTAACCAAAAAACCCCGAAAACCGCGCTAAAAATAGGGTTTTTGGGTCAAAATTTGGGGGTTTATTGGGTGTGGGCCCTTTCGAAAAAACCAACTGCAAGTATTTCGTATCAAACAGGGCCAGAAAGGCCCCTTTCCAAAGGGCCCATTTTGCACCTTTTTCGTGCCCGGAAAAGGGAAACCCCCAAAAACCCCGTAAACATTTAGTTTTGGGGGCCCCAAAAGGCGATGATTGGGGGGTGGCCCTTGCGAAAAAAAAAAAACTGAAAGTTTTTTTCGTATCAAAAAATGGGGCCCGAATGGCCTCCCCGGCCGATTTTCGCACCATTTTTGGTTTCCCGGGAAAAAAAATCCCGAAAAAAAGCGCTAAACCCTGAGTTTTGGGTCAAAAGGGGTAATTGGGTGGGGTCCGTTTCGAAAAAAAACCCAAATGGAAGTATTTTTTGTACAAACGTGACCAAAAAAAACCCTTCCCCGGCCCATTTTTTTCACTATTTTTGTTTCCGGAACCGAAAACCCCAAAATCGCGGGTTAAAAAATTTATTTTTTGGGCCCCCATGGGGTTGATTGGGTGTTTTCCATTGCGAAAAAAAAAACCCAAAGGAATATTTTTTTATCAAATTTTTCCAGAATGGGCCCTTCCCCCCGCCCATTTTCGCACCATTTTTGGTTTTTGGGGAAAAAAAACCCCGAAAATCGCCTTTTAACCCCCCCAGATTTTTTATTTCCCCTGTTTTTTTTTCAATAACAAAAACCCCCAAAATCGTGCTAAACATGACTTTTTTGGGGCAAAAGGGGTTTTTATTTGGGGGTGTCCGTTCGAAAAAAACCCAAATGCAATATTTTCCCTATCAAAAAATGTCCAATTTACCTTCCCTGGCCGATTTTTTGCACCTTTTTTTTGCTGGAACCGAAAAACCGAAAACCGCGGGTAAACATAAGTTTTGGGGCAAATGGGGTTATTGGGTGTTCCCGGGTTTCGAAAAAAACCCAAATGCAAGAAAATTTTCCCCTTTTAAAGTGGGAAAATGCCATTTTCCCGACACATTTTAAACCCCCCTTTTTCTCGTGCCGGAAAAAAACCCCCAAAACCCCCGCCCAAAAAATGGTTTTGGGCAAAAGGGTTTTATTGGGGGGTTTTTTTTTCCCTTGCGAAAAAAACCAAATCAAGTATTTTTTCCCCCATTTTTTTGGGGTTGCCCGGAAAAAAAAATTCCCCCAAAAAAGCGTAAAAAATGGGGTTTTTTTGGGGCAAAAGGGGATAAAAAGGGTGTGTTCCCCCCCGCGAAAAAACCAACGGGAAGTATTTTTTTTATTTAAAAGGGACCAGAATGCCTTCCCTGGGCCCATTTTTGGGACATTTTTTGGGGGGCCGGGAAACCCAAACCCCCCAAAATCGCCGCTTTAAACATGGTTTTGGGCCAAATGGGGTTGATTGGGTGTTCCGTTGCGAAAAAACCAAATGCAAAATTTTTTCCCCCAAACAAAAAATTTAGAAAAGGCCTTCCCCCCGTCCCCTTTTTTCCCATTTTTGGGGTTCCTTCCCGGGAAAAAAAATTCCCCAAAAAAGCGCTAAACAAAGATTTTGGGGCAAATGGGGAAAATTTTGGGGGTGTCCGTTTGCGAAAAAAAAACCCAAATTTCAAGTATTTTCGGTTTAAACGTGGCCAAAATTCCAAATTTTTCCCCCAAGATTTTCCCTCCCATTTTTTGTTCCCTAACAAAAAAACCCCCAAAACCCGCGCTAAACTGAGTTTTGGGTTTAAATAGGGTTTTTGGGGGGTGCCGTTGCGGAAAAAAAACCCAAAAACAAGTTTTTTGTATCAAACGTTGGGCCCAAAAAGGCTTTCCCCGAAATTTTTATCCCCTTTTTTTGTTCCGAACAAAACCCCGAAAAACCGCGCTAAAAATTTGGTTTTTGGGTCAAATGGGGGTGATTGGGTGAGGGCCCTTGCAAAAAAAAAACTTCAAAATATTTTCGTATCAAAAAATGGCCCGAATGGCCTTCCCCCGGCCGATTTTTTGCACCATTTTTGGTTCCGGAACAAAAAAACCCCAAAAAACCCCGCTAAAAAAGGGAGTTTTGGGTCAAATGGGGAAGATTAAATGTGTCCCCTTTCAAAAAAAACAAATAAAAATATTTTTTGTATCAAACATGCCAGAATGGCCCTTCCCCCGGCCCCTTTCGCACCATTTTTTGGTTCCGGAACAAAAATTCCCCAAAAAAAGCGCTAAACATGAGTTTTTTGGGTTTAAATGGGGATAATTTGGGGGTTTTCCCCTTGCGAAAAAAAACCCAAAGGGAAGTTTTTTATCAAATGGGCCAGAATGGCCTTCCCTGGCCGATTTTTTTGCACCCATTTTTTTGTGCCGGGAACCGAAAAAACCCCAAAAACCGCGCTTTAAAAATGAGTTTTTTGGGTCAAATGGGGGTTTAAAGGGGGTGTCCCCTTTCAAAAAAACCAAAATGAAAGTATTTTGTATCAAAAAGTGGCCAAATGGCAAATTTCCCCCACAGATTTTCATCCCATTTTTTTTCCGTAACAAAAACCCCGAAAAACCCCCGCTAAAAAATAGTTTTGGGGCAAATGGGGGTTTAAATTGGGGGTGCCGTTGGAAAAAAACCAAATGCAATATTTTCGTATCAACAGTCCAGAATGGGCCCCCATGGCCGATTTTCCCCACCATTTTTCGTGCCGGAACCCAAACCCAAGAAACCCCGGGGCCTTTAAAAAATTTATTTTGGGTCAAAAAGGCGATGATTTGGGGGGTCCCCTTGCGAAAAAACCAACTGAAAGTATTTTTCGGATTTAAAAGTGGCCAAAATGGCAAAACCCCCACAATTTTCATCCCCTTTTTTTTTTTCTTTTAACAAAAAAAACCCCCAAAAAACCCCGCTAAAAATGAGGTTTTGGGTCAAATGGGGTTGAAAATTTGGGGGTCTCCCTTGCGGAAAAAAAACCCAAAAACAAGTACTTTCGTATCAAACATGTCCAGAATGGTTCCCCGGCCGATTTTTTTGCACCCCTTTTTTTTATGCCGGGAAACCCAAACCCCCAAAAACCCGCTAAACCCTGAGTTTTTTTTCAAATGGCGTGATTGGGTGTGTCCCTTGCGGAAAAAAACCAACGGAAAAATTTTTTCGTATCCCAAAAAAGGCCCGAAAGGCCCCCCGGCCGATTTTTCGCACCATTTTTGGTTTTCCGGGGAAAAAAAACCCCCAAAAAACCCCGCTTTAAAAAAAGGGGTTTTTTGGGTCAAATGGGGGGGGGATTAAATGTTTTCCATTTTCGAAAAAAGAACTACCCTATTTTCGTACAAACATGGCCCGAATGGCCTTCCCCGGCCGATTTTTTATTCCCCTTTTTTTGTTCCCTAACAAAAACCCCCAAAAAACCCCGCTAAACGGGGTTTTGGGTCAAATAGGGTCGGGGTTTGGGGGGTGTCCCCTTGCGGGAAAAAACCCAAAGCAAGTATTTTTTTGTATCAAAGTGGCCAAAAAAGGCATTCCCCGAAAAGGTTTTTATCCCATTTTTCGGGTTTCCCTAACAAAAACCCAGAAAAAACCCCGCTAAACATGGTTTTTGGGTTCCCAAAGGGGGTTTATTGGGTGTGTCCCTTTTAAAAAACCAACTGCAATATTTTTTGTATCAAACATGGCAGAATTGGGCCCTTTCCCCTGGCCGATTTTTTGCATAAATTTTTTTGCGGGAAACCTAAAAAAAAACCCCAAACCGCGCTAAACATAAATTTTGGGTCAAATGGGGTGATTGGGTGGCCCCAAAAAAAACCGGGGGTTTAAAAAAAAGGGGTTTTTGGGGCAAAAGGGGAAGAAATTGGGGGTGCCTTTTGGGGGAAAAAACCCAAATTCAAATTTTTGTATCAAAAAAGGCCCAAAAAGGGGCCCTTTCCCGGGGGATTTTCGCACCATTTTTGGGTTCCCCCGGGGGAAAAAAAAACCCCAAAAACCCCGGGGAAACATGAGTTTTGGGTTTTTAAAGGGAAATTTGGGGGTTTTTTTTGCGAAAAAAAAACCAAAATGCAAGTATTTTCGTATCAAATTGGCCAGAAAAAAACCCCTTCCCCCCCCCTTTTTTATTTTTCGCCCCAAAAAACCAAATTTTCCCCCTTTTTTCCCAAAAAAAAAAAACCCCCCCCAAAACCCCTAAAAATGATTTTGGGGTTTTTAAGGGGGTTTTTTGGGTTTTTTCCCTTGCGAAAAAAAAAAATGCAAGTATTTTGTATCAAACGTGGCCAAAATGGCCTTCCCACGATTTTTCCCATTTTTCGTCGAACCAAAACCCCGAAAACCGCGCTAAACATGAGTTTTGGTCAATGCGATGATTGGGTGTGTCCTTGCGAAAAAACCAACTGAAGTATTTTCGTATCAAACTGGCCAAAATGGCTTCCGCCGATTTTCGCACCATTTTTCGTTCCGGAACAAAAACCCCGAAAACCGCGCTAAACATGAGTTTGGGTCAAATGGGATGAATTGGTGTGTCCGTTGCGGAAAAAACCAACTGAGTTTTTCGTATCAAACATGGCAGAATGGCCTTCCTGGCCGATTTTGCACCATTTTTGTTCCGGAAAAAACCCAAAAATCGCGCTAACACAGAGTTTTGGGTCAAATGGGAATGATTAGTTGTGTCCATTGCGAAAAAAGCAACTCAGTATTTTCGTTCAAAAAATGCCAAATGGCTCTTCCCTGATCAAGTTTTCGCACCATATTTGGTTCGGAACAAAAACCGAACGCGTAAACTGAGTTTTGGTCAAATGGGATAATGGGTTCCGTGCGAAAAACACTGCAAGTTTTTCTATCAAAGGCAGAATCCTCCTGCCATTTCACTATTTTGTCGGAAAAACCAAACGCGCTAAACTGGTTTGGTCAAATGGGTATTGGTTGTCTGCGAAAAACAACTGAAGTTTTTCGTATCAACAGTATGGCTTCCTGCGATTTGCACCATTTTGTCCGGAACAAACCCAAAACGCGCTAAACATGTTGGGAAATGGATATTGGTTGTCGTTCGAAAACAATGCAAGATTCGTTCAACGGCAAATGCCTTCCCGACATTTCCTTTTTGTCGAACAAACCAAACCGTAAACATGTTTGGTCAAATGGTGTGGGTGTCGTTTCCCCGACAGATTTTTCACCCATTTTTCGTTCCGTAACAAAAACCCGAAAACCGCGCTAAACATGAGTTTTGGTTCAAATGGCGATGATTGGGTGTGTCCGTTGCGAAAAAAACCAACTGAAAGTATTTTCGTATCAAACATGGCCAGAATGGCCTTCCCTGGCCGATTTTCGCACCATTTTTGGTTCCGGAACAAAAACCCCAAAACCGCGCTAAACATGAGTTTTTGGGTCAAATGGGGATGATTAAGTGTGTCCATTGCGAAAAAACAACTACAAGTATTTTCGTATCAAACATGGTCCAGAATGGCCTTCCCTGGCCGATTTTCGCACCATTTTTGGTTCCGGAACAAAAATCCCGAAAAACGCGCTAAACATGAGTTTTGGGTCAAATGGGGATAATTGGGTGTGTCCGTTGCGAAAAAACCAACTGCAAGTATTTTCGTACAAACATGCCAAATGGCCTTCCCTGGTCGATTTTCGCACATTTTTCGTTCCGGAACAAACCCCGAAAACCGCGCTAAACATGAGTTTTGGGTCAAATGGTGATTGGGTGTGTTCGTTGCCAAAAAAGCAACTGCAAGTATTTTCGTATCAAACTGTCCAGAATGGCCTTCCTGGCCGATTTTCGCACCATTTTTCATCCGAACAAACCCGAAACCGCGCTAAACATGATTTTGGTTCAAATGGCGATGATTGGTGTGTCCGTTGCGAAAAAACCAACTGAAAGTATTTTCGTATCAAACGTGGCCAAATGGCATTCCCGACAGATTTTCACCATTTTTTGTTCCGTAACAAAAACCCGAAAACCGCGCTAAAAGAGTTTCGGGTCAAATGGGGTGATTGGTGTCTCCGTTGCGAAAAAACCAACACAAGTACTTTCGTATCAAACATGTCAGAATGGCCTTCCCTGCCGATTTTCGCACCATTTTTCGTGCCGGAACGAAACCCGAAAACGCGCTAAACATAGTTTTGGGTCAAATGGGGATGATTGGGTGTGTCGTTGCGAAAAAACCAACTCAAGTATTTTCGTTTCAAACGTGGCCAAAATGCCATTGCCCGACCAATTTAATCCCATTTTTCGCGCCTAACACAAAACCCCGAAAACCGCGCTAAAATGAGTTTTGGGTCAAATGGGTCGATTGGGTGTGTCCGTTGCGAAAAAAACAAACTGCAAAATATTTTCGTATCAAACGTGGCCAAAATGGCATTCCCCGACAGATTTTTTATCCCATTTTTCGTTCCGTAACAAAAACCCAGAAAACCGCGCTAAACATGAGTTTTGGGTCAAATGGGGTTGATTGGGTGTGTCCGTTGCGAAAAAAACCAACTGCAAGTATTTTCGTATCAAACATGTCCAGAATGACCTTCCATGGCCGATTTTCGCACCATTTTTCGTGCGGAACCGAAACCCCGAAACCGCGCTAAACATGAGTTTGGGTCAAATGGCGATGATTGGGTGTGTCCGTGCGAAAAAACCAACTGAAAGTATTTTTCGTAATCAAACGTGGCCAAAATGGCAATGTCCCTTCGAAAACAAGTAGATTTTCATCCATTTTTTGTTCCGTAACAAAAACCCGAAAACCGCGCTAAACATGAGTTTTGGGCCAAATGGGGTGATTGGGTGTGTCCGTTGCGAAAAAAACCAACTACAAGTATTTTCGTATCAACGTGGCCAAAGACCTTCCTAGCCGATTTTTGCACTATCTTTTTCATGTCGGAACGAAACCCCGAAAACGCGCTAAACATGAGTTTTGGGTCAAATGGGGTTGATTGGGGGTGTGTCGATTGCGAAAAAACCAAACTGCAAGTATTTTCGTATCAAACATTGTCCAAATGGCCTTCCTGGCCGAAATTTCGCATACATTTTTGTGCAGAACGAAACCCGAAACCCGCTAAACATGAGTTTTGGGTCAAATGGGATGATTGGGGTGTCCGTTGCGAAAAAAACCAACTGAAAGTATTTTCGTATCAACTGGCCAAAGGCTTCCCTGCGATTTTCACCCATTTTTTTTCGTAACAAAACCCGAAAACCGCGCTAAACATGAGTTTTGGGTCAAATGGGGTTGATGGGTGTGTCGTTGCGAAAAAACCAACTGCAGTATTTTCGTATCAAACATGTCAGAATGGCTTCCATGCGATTTTCGACCATTTTTCGTGCCGGAACGAAACCCCGAAACGCGCTAAACATGAGTTTTGGGTCAAATGGCGATGATTGGGTGTGTCCGTTGCGAAAAAACCAACTGAAGTATTTTCGTATCAAACGTGGCCAAATGGCTTCCCGACAGATTTTCATCCATTTTTGTTCCGTAACAAAAACCCCGAAAACCCGCTAAACATGAGTTTGGGTCAAATGGGTTGATTGGGTGTGTCGTTGGAAAAACCAATGCAAGTATTTTCTATCAAACTGTCCAGAATGCCTTCCCTGGCGATTTTCGCACCATTTTTCGTGCGACAAACCCGAAACCGCGCTAAACATGAGTTTTGGGTCAAATGGCGATGATTGGGTGTGTCCGTGCGAAAAAACCAACTGAAAGTATTTTCGTATCAAACGTGGCCAAATGGCTTTCCTCGAAAGATTTTATCCATTTTTGTTCCAGAACCAAAAACCCCGAAAACCGGCTAAACATGAGTTTTGGCAAATGGGGTTGATTTGGGTGTGTCCTGCGAAAAAACCAACTGACAAGTATTTGGTATCAAATGGGCAGATTGGTGCTTCGACAAAACGATTTCTGCAAATTTTTCGTTCGAAAGCAAAACTCCAAACGGCTTAACCATGATTTTGGGTCAAATGGAACGAATTGCGGTGTCCTGCGAAAAACCATTGCAAGTATTTCGTTCAAAGTGTCCATGAAAAAACAACTAGTATTCTATCAAGGCCAGAATTTTTCGCACATTTTTCGGCCTGGAATCCGAAACCGAAAACCCGTAAACGAGTTGGCAGATTTCTCATTTTTGTCAAAACAACCGATTTTGCATTTGTCGAAAAAAACGAAATACTCGTTACTTTTGTACAACCAACGGAATGGTTGGGTCAACCCCCCCCCCCCCCCCCCCCCCCCCCCCCCCCCCCCCCCCCCCCCCCCCCCCCCCCCCCCCCCCCCCCCCCCCCCCCCCCCCCCCCCCCCCCCCCCCCCCCCCCCCCCCCCCCCCCCCCCCCCCCCCCCCCCCCCCCCCCCCCCCCCCCCCCCCCCCCCTAAACATGAGTTTTGGGTCAAATGGGGATGATTGGGTGTGTCGTTGCGAAAAAACCAACTGCAAGTATTTTCGTATCAAACGTGGCCAGAATGCCTTCCCTGGCGATTTTCGCACCATTTTTCGTTCCGGAACAAAAACCCGAAAACCGCGCTAAACATGAGTTTTGGGTCAAATGGGCGATGATTGGGTGTGTCGTTGCGAAAAAAACCAACTGCAAGTATTTTCGTATCAAACGTGGCCAAATGGCTTCCCGACAGATTTTCACCATTTTTGTTCCGTAACAAAAACCCGAAAACCGCGCTAACATGAGTTTTGGGTCAAATGGGGTTGATTGGGTGTGTCCGTTGCGAAAAAACCAACTGCAAGTATTTTCGTATCAAACGTGGCCAGAATGGCCTTCCCTGACGATTTTCCCATTTTTCGTTCCGTAACAAAACCCGAAAACCGCGCTAAACATGAGTTTTGGGTCAAATGGGGATGATTGGGTGTGTCCGTTGCGAAAAAACCAACTGCAAGTATTTTCGTATCAAACATGTCCAGAATGGCCTTCCTGGCCGATTTTCGCACCATTTTTCGTTGCCGGAACCGAAACCCCGAAAACCGCGCTAAACATGAGTTTTGGGTCAAATGGCGATGATTGGGTGTGTCCGTTGCGAAAAAACCAACTGAAAGTATTTTCGTATCAAACGTGGCCAAAATGGCATTCCCCCACAGATTTTCATCCCATTTTTTGTTCCGTAACAAAAACCCCGAAAACCGCGCTAAACATGAGTTTGGGTCAAATGAGGTTGATTGGGTGTGTCCGTTGCGAAAAAACCAACTGCAAGTATTTTCGTATCAAACATGTCCAAATGGCCTTCCCTGGCCGATTTTCGCACATTTTTCTGTGCCGGAACCGAAACCCCGAAAACCGCGCTAAACATGAGTTTTGGGTCAAATGGCGATGATTGGGTGTGTCCGTTGCGAAAAAAACCAACTGAAAGTATTTTCATATCAAACGTGGCCAAATGGCATTCCCGACAGATTTTCATCCCATTTTTTGTTCAATAACAAAAACCCCGAAAACCGTGCTAAACATGAGTTTTGGGTCAAATGGGGTTGATTGGGTGTGTCCGTTGCGAAAAAACCAACTGCAAGTATTTTCGTATCAAACATGTTCAGAATGGCCTTCCTGGCCGATTTTCGCACCATTTTTCGTGCCGGAACCGAAACCCCGAAAACCGCGCTAAACATAAGTTTTGGGTCAAATGGGGATGATTGGGTGTGTCGGTTGCGAAAAAAACCAACTGCAAGTATTTTCGTTTCAAACGTGGCCAAAATGCCATTGCCCGACACATTTTAATCCCATTTTTCGTGCCGTAACAAAAACCCCGAAAACCGCGCTAAACATGAGTTTTGGGTCAAATGGGGTTGATTGGGTGTGTCCGTTGCGAAAAAAACCAACTGCAAGTATTTTCGTATCAAACATGTCCAGAATGGCCTTCCATGGCCGATTTTCGCAGCATTTTTCGTGCCGGAACCGAAACCCGAAAATCGCGCTAAACATGAGTTTTGGACAAATGGGGTTGATTGGGTGTGTCCGTTGCGAAAAAACCAACTGCAAGTATTTTCGTATCAAACGTGGCCAAAAATGGCATTCCCCGACAGATTTTCATCCATTTTTTGTTCCGTAACAAAAACCCAGAAAACCGCGCTAAACATGAGTTTCGGGTCAAATGGGGTTGATTGGGTGTGTCCGTTGCGAAAAAACCAACTGCAAGTATTTTCATATCAAACATGTCCAGAATGGCCTTCCCTGGCCGATTTTCGCACCATTTTTCGTGCCGGAACCGAAACCCCGAAACCGCGCTAAACATGAGTTTTGGGTCAAATGGCGATGATTGGGTGTGTCCGTTGCGAAAAAACCAACTGAAAGTATTTTCGTATCAAACGTGGCCAAAATGGCATTCCCCGACAGATTTTCATCCCATTTTTTGTTCCGTAACAAAAACCCCGAAAACCGCGCTAAACATGAGTTTTGGGTCAAATAGGGTTGATTGGGTGTGTCCGTTGCGAAAAAACCAACTGCAAGTATTTTTGTATCAAACGTGGCCAAAATGGCATTCCCCGACAGATTTTCATCCCATTTTTTTTTCCGTAACCAAAACCCTAAAAACCGCGCTAAACATGAGTTTTGGGTCAAATGGGGTTGATTGGGTGTGTCCGTTGCGAAAAAACCAACTGCAAGTATTTTCGTATCAAACGTGGCCAAAATGGCATTCCCCGACAGATTTTCATCCCATTTTTCGTTCCGTAACAAAAACCCAGAAAACCGCGCTAAACATGAGTTTCGGGTCAAATGGGGTTGATTGGGTGTGTCCGTTGCGAAAAAACCAACTGCAAGTATTTTCGTATCAAACATGTCCAGAATGGCCTTCCATGGCCGATTTTCGCACCATTTTTCTTGCCGGAACCGAAACCCCGAAACCGCCCTAAACATGAGTTTTGGGTCAAATGGCGATGATTGGGTGTGTCCGTTGCGAAAAAACCAACTGAAAGTATTTTCGTATCAAACGTGGCCAAAATGGCATTCCCCGACAGATTTTCATGCCATTTTTTGTTCCATAACAAAAACCCCGAAAACTGCGCTAAACATGAGTTTTGGGCCAAATGGGGTTGATTGGGTGTGTCCGTTGCGAAAAAACCAACTACAAGTATTTTCGTATCAAACGTGGCCACAATGACCTTCCCTGGCCGATTTTTGCACTATTTTTCATGTCGGAACCGAAACCCCGAAAATCGCGCTAAACATGAGTTTTGGGTCAAATGGGGTTGATTGGGTGTGTCCGTTTCGAAAAAACCAACTACAAGTATTTTCGTATCAAACATGTCCAGAATGGCCTTCCCTGGCTGATTTTCGCACCATTTTTCGTGCCGGAACCGAAACCCCGAAACCGCGCTAAACATGAGTTTTGGTTCAAATGGGGATGATTGGTGTGTCCGTTGCGAAAAAACCAACTGAAAGTATTTTCGTATCAAACATGTCCAGAATGGCATTCCCCGACAGATTTTCATCCCATTTTGTGTTCAGTAACAAAAACCCCGAAAACCGCGCTAATCATGAGTTTTGGGCCAAATGGGGTTGATTGGGTGTGTCCGTTGCGAAAAAACCAACTACAAGTATTTTCGTATTAAACATGGCCACAATGACCTTCCCTGGCCGATTTTTGCACTATTTTTCATGCCGGAACCGAAACCCCGAAAACCGCGCTAAACATGAGTTTTGGGTCAAATGGGGTTATTTGGGTGTGTCCGTCGCGAAAAAACCAACTGCAAGTATTTTCGTATCAAACATGTCCAGAATGGCCTTCCCTGGCCGATTTTCGCACCATTTTTCGTGCCGGAACTGAAACCCCGAAACCGCGCTAAACATGTGTTTTGTTTCAAATGGGGATGATTGGGTGTGTCCGTTGCGAAAAAAACCAACTGAAAGTATTTTCGTATCAAACGTGGCCAAAATGGCATTCCCCGACAGATTTTCATCCCATTTTTTGTTCCGTAACAAAAACCCGAAAACCACGCTAAACATGAGTTTCGGGTCAAATGGGGTTGATTGGGTGTCTCCGTTGCGAAAAAACCAACAGCAAGTACTTTCGTATCAAACATGTCCAGAATGGCCTTCCCTGGCCGATTTTCACACCATTTTTCATGCCGGAACCGAAACCCCCAAACCGCGCTAAACATGAGTTTCGGGTCAAATGGGGTTGATTGGGTGTGTCCGTTGCGAAAAAACCAACTGCAAGTATTTTTGTATCAAACATGTCCAGAATGGCCTTCCATGGCCGATTTTCGCACCATTTTTCGTGCGGAACCGAAACCCCGAAACCGCGCTAAACATGAGTTTTGGGTCAAATGGGGATGATTGGGTGTGTCCGTTGCGAAAAAACCAACTGAAAGTATTTTCGTATCAAACGTGGCCAAAATGGCATTCCGCGACAGATTTTCATCCCATTTTTTTTCCGTAACCAAAACCCCGAAAACCGCGCTAAACATGAGTTTTGGGTCAAATGGGGTTGATTGGGTGTGTCCGTTGCGAAAAAACCAACTGCAAGTATTTTCGTATCAAACGTGGCCAAAATGGCATTCCCCGACAGATTTTCATCCCATTTTTCGTTCCGTAACAAAAACCCCGAAAACCGCGCTAAACATGAGTTTCGGGTCAAATGGGGTTGATTGGGTGTGTCCGTTGCGAAAAAACCAACTGCAAGTATTTTCGTATCAAACATGTCCAGAATGGCCTTCCATGGCCGATTTTCGCACCATTTTTCTTGCCGGAACCGAAACCCCGAAACCGCCCTAAACATGAGTTTTGGGTCAAATGGCGATGATTGGGTGTGTCCGTTGCGAAAAAACCAACTGAAAGTATTTTCGTATCAAACGTGGCCAAAATGGCATTCCCCGACAGATTTTCATGCCATTTTTGTTCCATAACAAAAACCCCGAAAACTGCGCTAAACATGAGTTTTGGGCCAAATGGGGTTGATTGGGTGTGTCCGTTGCGAAAAAAACCAACTACAAGTATTTTCGTATCAAACGTGGCCACAATGACCTTCCCTGGCCGATTTTTGCACTATTTTTCATGTCGGAACCGAAACCCCGAAAATCGCGCTAAACATGAGTTTTGGGTCAAATGGGTTGATTGGGTGTGTCCGTTTCGAAAAAACCAACTACAAGTATTTTCGTATCAAACATGTCCAGAATGGCCTTCCCTGGCTGATTTTCGCACCATTTTTCGTGCCGGAACCGAAACCCCGAAACCGCGCTAAACATGAGTTTGGTTCAAATGGGGATGATTGGGTGTGTCCGTTGCGAAAAAACCAACTGAAAGTATTTTCGTATCAAACATGTCCAGAATGGCATTCCCCGACAGATTTTCATCCCATTTTGTGTTCAGTAACAAAAACCCCGAAAACCGCGCTAATCATGAGTTTTGGGCCAAATGGGGTTGATTGGGTGTGTCCGTTGCGAAAAAACCAACTACAAGTATTTTCGTATTAAACATGGCCACAATGACCTTCCTGGCCGATTTTTGCACTATTTTTCATGCCGGAACCGAAACCCCGAAAACCGCGCTAAACATGAGTTTTGGGTCAAATGGGGTTATTTGGGTGTGTCCGTCGCGAAAAAACCAACTGCAAGTATTTTCGTATCAAACATGTCCAGAATGGCCTTCCCTGGCCGATTTTCGCACCATTTTTCGTGCCGGAACTGAAACCCCGAAACCGCGCTAAACATGTGTTTTGTTTCAAATGGGGATGATTGGGTGTGTCCGTTGCGAAAAAAACCAACTGAAAGTATTTTCGTATCAAACGTGGCCAAAATGGCATTCCCCGACAGATTTTCATCCCATTTTTTGTTCCGTAACAAAAACCCCGAAAACCACGCTAAACATGAGTTTCGGGTCAAATGGGGTTGATTGGGTGTCTCCGTTGCGAAAAAACCAACTACAAGTATTTTCTATCAACATGGCCAGAATGCCTTCCCTGGCCGATTTTCGACCATTTTTTCTTGCGGAACCGAAACCCCGAAAAACGCGCTAAACATGAGTTTTGGGTCAAATGGGGTTGATTGGGTGTGTCCGTTGCGAAAAAACAACATGCAAGTATTTTCGTATCAAACATGTCCAGAATGGCCTTCCATGGCGATTTTCGCACCATTTTTCGTGCCGGAACGAAAACCCGAAACCGCGCTAAACATGAGTTTTGGGTCAAATGGGATGATTGGGTGTGTCCGTTGCGAAAAAAACCAACTGAAGTATTTTCGTATCAAACGTGGCCAAA